>JAURVB010000543.1:0-60293 GCA_033002965.1 Piper betle | reverse complement strand
GCCTTTTCTAAATTTGAGAAAAACCTCTGAGGCCTTATTAGCGGCTAACCTGCTGCTTGATAGCAAGCTTATCAAGGGTCCATGGAAATTCTCGCGAATTCATTGCGGTCGAGAAGCACTGGCTGTCATTCATTCAAAACTGGGAAATACAATTGAGAGAATCTGGTGTGGTTATGTATTCTCATATATGGAATTTCATCAACTTCCTCGCAAGTAATGTGTAATTCTGACGTTTAGTTTTGAACAGCAGATTGATTGTATTCGCAGCATTGCTGTCATGGAACCGATGAGGTGAATAGGGAGACAGTTGACTAATTTAGTCCTGAAGCAAACTACAGAAAATTCATTTGAGAAGTCAGTTAATCAAGTAATGGACAATCTTCCCAAAAACAGGAAACAAGAAGACAGAGACCTTGAGGAGGCTGAAGATAAAGGTATGAAAGAAGGAAAATCTAGAAAAGACAGAGAAGAAGAAGAAAAAGAAGGAAAATCTAGAAAAGACAGAGAAGAAGAAGAACAAGAATAAAAGGGAAGTGAAGAAGCTGACGATCAATTGCAACAGAAGGATCAAGTAGCAAGCAAAGAAACAAAGAAAAAGAAGAGCAAATTATCTCAACCGGAAGAAGTGGTGAATATGGAAGAACAGGAGGACAATGAGTCAAATTAACAGCAAAAGGAAAGATAAAAAAAGAAGAGAAGAAATAAAAGTAGAGGGAATGAATAAACATCTATCTGTACTTAAGAGGGGTTAGTGAAACTGTAAATCTAATTTATATTGTTAAAATAGATAGACAAAATGAATAATATTTCATTGTTAATCTACTGTGAATGAGATTCACAGTGAGTTTAAGTATATAAATCTAACGTGAATCTCTTTTATCCTTTATATTTTAGGCCCATAAGCATATGAATCAAATTTACATAGGTAGGAGGTGTGTAATTTGATTAATGACTTATAGTATTATTTGGGTTGAACTTTGAATTGTATAAAAATTGTGTAAATATGATTCACACTTAAAAAACTAATATCACTAACCCGTTAATGTAGGCTCACTATCGAAATTCACAGGTGCAATTGATATTGTCCGATTCACTAACTCCCTTATGATATTTTGTACCTCTCTTATGTGATAGTGATGACCTTTGTATATAATTTACATCATTATCAAAACTTCAAATTTTGTTTTGTCTCTTGTTTAGAAACTAGATCAAAATTTGACCACAACCATCTTGTGGAGAGTGATTTGGGAATATTGACATTTGTACCAGCCTCTCCTATTACAGAATTTCTGCATCCTTGAATGTGCAGTAAGGTTGTGTTTACAACTTGGCATAGCTAACAGATTGATTTACAAATCAAGATCTTGAATGTTTCAGTAAAAGCAGTGACATTGGTAGAGCACTTTCCTTGATTTCCTGATGATCTTCGAGTTTGGCAGGTGTTTGATCTATTGGGAAGGTAAGCTACGTACTACGCAAATACTATCGATGTTTACGGAGGACTAATTCATAATTCTGAAGACATCTCAGCTCCTCGGACATTCTAAACAACCAACCAGTTTTGCCGACAGATCAATAGCCAGATACTTTTCTGGGTTTGTAGGGACAGGATTGTGAACTGGCCGACTTCATTTTTCCTTTATGATATTTGCAGTGGGAATATTTTCCAGACAGACAATGGACGCACAACTTAGATTACCTTGCAAAACAACATTGAAGTTGAGTTTGGCCAGTCCCACTGCATCAAAATCCCGACACAGAAATTGACGGAACCGATCCCTCAACATCACTTTAGAAATTGACATTGCCGACGGATATGAGGCAGATATTTCTTATTGTTTGTATTGTTCTTTTCATATTCTGTATTTTTTAGATTATGTCGGCCCGTGACTGCTAAATAGACTGCACTGTTGCCTCCTTGTCTTGTTTGATACGTATTTGTCTGTTCACTTGCAATTTCCCTGAATCATTCCACTCCCACTACAAGTATATACAGAGATATATACTTGAAGTTTTGTTCTTTCTTTTCTTTTCCTTCTATCTTATGAACATGCGAAATTAAACTTTAGGATGTCATGTTTTGCCACATCATTTCTTTTACTTCCCTTCACTTGGAAATATTTTTCTCCATTTGAACTTTTTACAACCACACACACATTGGAAGAAATGATACAATTGCAAGCGTTTATAAATTGTATGGACCTGAAAAGTTATTAGCCGCAATCATATTTATGAGATGTCATCAAGAAAATTTCATGAGTAGCTTGGGGAGGTTGGAAAGCGAGTTTTCATAGGATTGGACATCTTATCACCTATTCCCTTCCTACAGCCTTTGATTTTGGAGTAAGTGGCCTCATCTTAGTGGGGTGTCTATTTTTGGAGTCTCTAAAATTTTTTCCAATAATTGGGCTTGGCTTAATCAATGCTCATAATTAATCTCAAAACTATTGGCATTAACTTTAGGCAAAGTCCCGCAAATGAAACTCCAGGACTATAATTCATAACTCCTACATTAATCTTATGCAAATTAATCCACACACTTCTTTATATCACTTGCTAGGATAGATTGACTAGTTTTATTCTTGTACAAGCTATCCTTACCCAGTTTTGGGTCGTGCCAAGCTTATAAACTCAAGCTTCTAGCTCAAATGATTAATGTTTAGTCTATATCACTTACCTCCATAATATTACTGGCAAATGGGCCTGAAGAAACGGATACGTGGTCCATTACAAAATTATTGCGCTATTATTTTTGGTCCAGAGATATGGATCTTTATTATCTACTGTAGAGCAAGTTACAATAATTTCATCAAAATCTCTGTTCTATTAAAAGCAAAAAAATTGAGGTCAGAATCAAACAATTGTGTAAACAACATGAGGACAGTGTTATAGATAATTTTGAACTACTGATCACCATTACATATATTGTCACTACATACGTAAAACACACCAATATTGGAGTATTTGCTGGTAAAACAGATCCAATTTTGTTGCCTTCAGAAAGCCATATTTTGTGAACATTCATTTACTCATCTTCTTTCAGACTTACAGTAGTTCATACCGCGTTGTTTTATGCCACTCTGGCTTATATACGCGAACTTGGTAATTAATCATCAATGTAAAAGTCCACGCATGTATATATGATGCACGTCCAACATATAAAAACCCTTTCTGACCAATCGCAATTTAAAGAGTGCACCTTTTTATACTTTGATACATCTCTTAAGAACAACTCTTCAATTGAAGACGGTACCTTTCTACTTGTATGAGTATGCATTTCTAAAGAGTTTCACTTGCTAAGAATCAAAGAGAGAGAGGAATTTCTTTAGAGAAAATCAAGGAAAAAATTTCTTCTCCTATTATTATAACTAAGTATTAGATATAGATTTAGGAGAAAAAGCATCCTATCTATTTGGAATTAAATTAACATGATATATTACTATACAGTTTTGTGCTCACTAGTAACGTATTCTCTTATCTGAAATTTCTTGTAATTTTAATGTTATTAATAAATACATAATAAAATACTGCACGATTCCTAAAATGAGGCTTTCCCGAAAAAAAAATGAAATAATTTGTCTTCTTGGAGGAGCAGCTATACTGTACGCTAGCTAATTGGTTTCTAAGTAGAGTTGACATAAAATAAAATAGTGAATGGTAGGAAGTCGGTGAGGAAATGACAACGTTCGGCATTTATATTATCAATCGCATGGTGTTGACGGTTAAGCATAGCGTTTACCCTCAACTTTGCTTGATAGCAAAAGCCGGGGAAATATGCATTTATATTCTCAAGGTCGATGACCTCGAGTAGAGACTTTCGGCGTTTCCATCCCATCGACTTCGCTATTGGAAAAAGCCAAAATTTTTCTTCTGACATATATACATATTTAGCTGCTTATCTCTTTGATCGCGTTCCCATGACCAATCACTATAAAATAGTTCATCTTTCATTAGAATGATAGCTCTGGTTATTCAAAGCAAAAAAGGTCACAAACAAACAGTTGCGTAAACAACATGCACAGAGGACAGTGTTATAGATGATTTTGAACCACTAATCACCATTACATGTATTATTACCATTACTGCATTACATGGATTATTACTCCATATATAGACACCAATTGTTATCCACTAATTGTGGTGCTTCGAACAAATAGTTGTAATTATACTACTAGATCTTTAAATTCTTTAATTAGTGTAACATCCCAAATCTAGTTTACCTAAGAACCGAATTAGAACTGTTACGATAGAGTCGAGTCATATCTAAATCGATTAATCTATAAGGCTCGAACAAGAAACAGATCGAAACAACCTTTCGGCATTTTGAGAATAGAAGAGACCACTAAATACATAACCAACACTCAATAAGACCTGTGGTTGTTATTTCAATTAAATAAGTTTAATCTTTAGACCGAGTCTTGCCGATACATGTTGACTTAGTAGGGATGTAATGACAGAACGCTAATCAATTGATTCCACTTCCCAAACATGATCTCATTACCAGAGAGTCCCAATCCCGCGAATCCAAAGTCAAATCATTGATATGCGCTCCTATGTTAATACCAATGAACAAAAGTCAAACTAGTGAATATGCGTTCTTACATTGTCATCTCCCCATATAGCATTTGTTTGTTGATACTAAGTCACCGAATCGGATCGAATCATCCTATCGGACAGGAATCGGTTCTGCTGAATCGGTCCGAATCGGTCCTATACAAAAATTTCAACTTAGTCAAAATTAGTACGTTATTAGTTATAGAATATATCAGATTAATGTCATTTTTATGTTATAATGTTTATTATATTTTATGATATTTTTTATAATTTTTGGATTTTCTTGAATTATTTGGAGTTATTTATTATTTTGACTCGGGTTGGAGCTGAGTCAACTTTAATTATGAGAATGCCACCGCTTTTCATCCCCTCTTCTCTCCCCGTCACTGCCCATCTTCCTCCCCCGATCGCCGCCGCCCCCCCCCCCTACCTCGCCGCCCCACTCCGTTGTTGCCCTCACCGCCCTCATCCCCCGCCCTGCCCTCGCCGCCTTGTCACTTCGTTGCCCCCCCCTCCTTCACCCCGCCGCTCTGTTGCCACCCTCGCCACCCTGTTGCCCTGTCACCCCCCCTCGGCCCCCTCCCCGCCCATTGCCCACACCGTTAGTATTGTGGCTACTATCACTGACGACAAGGATGCTGCACAGGGGGAGTGCCAATGCCGATCCTAGTGAAGAGGATATCAGAACTTCTCATATCCTCTTCACTAGAAACGGCGTTGGCACTCCCCCTGTGCCAGAATCCTTGTCGTCGGTGATAGTACCACGATACTAACGGTGAGGCAGTGCGTGCTTGGGATGAAGTAGAAGGCCCGTTGTCATTTCTGTTTGCCCTCGATGATGAAGAGGCATGGGCACCCACAACGGACTTTATGCTGCAATTCTTACCCATTGTGCAAGGGGGATGCAATATGACGAGACCACCCTCTTATTTAAATTCTTTCACTCAATCCAAAGCTTTTCTCTGTCGGAAACGAAGCATTGGTCCCATATTTATATAAGGTTTTGGTGATAAATACATATTGAAACTTTATATCAAAATTAACCCAAATATTAATGATGTTGAAAAAACCTAAATATTAATGGCTAATTACAAACACCTTCCATATCAAAATGTAAAAAATAACTTAAATAGTAACTCCCAAATCCTAATATAAGTAATCTATACAAAGAATTTATCTTTGCATTTTCAGTCGATAATAAAGCTGATCCGGATCGATTTTGAAACAATATTGAGGATACGTGATATAATTTGTTAAACTGCACCAAGTTAAATCAGATTTATCATATTATACAAGGTTCAATAAGATACAAAATATTTATCTATAGATTTTTGTTAAGGTGTCAAAGTCCGTTTATATTTACCCTCATACATTAACACTCTTGGTTTTTTGTTCGCTTTCATTATGTTTCAGTCTTTTATGTTGTGCTTAATTCTCACCTAGCAATATTTATATAGACTCATTAGTATTTATCTAATTTTAAATAATTAATATTATTATTTACTATTAAGGAAGTGTTGGAAATAATTTTCCCTAGATTACAAATTTAATATAATTAAGAAAAACTTATTATAATTCTATCTGAATTAAAAGTATTTAAAAACTAAATTTCATTTAATTATTATTATTTTACTTAATAAATTGAAATTTTGTTTTAATATTTGTATGCAACTAGGCTTTTTTCTAAATTGCATAAATATTCATTATTTTATTTAAAAGTAGTATAGCAATATTTTTTGAAATAGTGTTTTTGCATTCTTAATATAAATTATATTGATAAATTTATAATTTACCATGCGCATCACATGGTGTAAACTTGGGCCGATGCTAGCCCGTAGGTTTTTGTATCGATTTGTCCTTGAATCGGACCCGGTAGCTTGTGACCGACCTTTTTTAGCTATATATGTAGTACAAATATATGATTCATATGCTGTGGGCTAAAGCTCTAGCTTCCCCGTATTAAGCACACTTGGTTGAATACTTTATTGCTACAATCATTATGTTGTTGTTTTCGCTCCAGTTTTATCGTATTGTAGTTACATTTTATAACCATGTTCTATGCGTACATTTCATTGTTTGGATCCCTTTTCGATTGATCTTACCCTACGAGACCCATGACGTGGTTCTTGAGGTCACCTTCGGCTACCCTTGATGAAAACCCTATGTGTGCATTTTTTGCGCTGAGCATATAGTAGACCAACCAGTGTCTTTGTGCCCAACTAGTTTTCCCCTCGTGGTCACAATGTAAAGGTATTGGCCCAGCACCCTTGCGCCTATGCCTAGTGTCCACTTGGATGCGTTTGCGTATGGACCACCTCCCACATGCCTGACCAACACTACAATGACATGTGTCCGGTCATCTTGTTGGGGCTCAACACAAAGGCACTGACCCAAAGCCCTAGCACCTAGCCAATTTTCCACCCTATATGCCACTTTTCCACTATTTTTTATCCTTCTCACTCACATCTCCTCTTCCAGTCTGGCCCTCATCCACTTTCTTCTTTCTCCATTTCCTCCAACCCTTTTTAAATTATTTTCCATCCTTCCTAGCCTCCCTAGCTCCTCGGAGTTGAAAGTCTTAGGGTAAGAAGTCGGAAGAGACCTCCTCCTAGCTTCCTAGATGGAAAAATCAAACATTTTCACCTCCTTGTCTCTAACTTTGGGTCTGTTTGCATGTGCTACTTATTGTGTTTTATCATTGGATACTAGTATATGTGTAGATCTATGTTTGTAGAGTATTTTAGCTTTGGTTTGAACTCATTTGGAGTTGTATAGAGGAAGTCATGTCACTTTTGCTCTTGGATGGTCGATCTATAGACATGTTTAGTAGATCAAGTATATTTCTTGATATTGTAATGACCCGGCCCAAAGTGTTAACTAATAGATTAAGTCATTTCTTCAAATGTAGTTAACCAAGTTAAAGATTTATTGTCTATCCCCACTTATAAATAGGATTTTACTATAATAGGTATTAAATGTGGGACTAAGCTGGGGATCTCACAATCCACCCACTTTTGGGAAATTTTGTCCCTGAAATTTTTATACTTGGCCTGTTGCTAGCCCCAGCCCACAACCTTCTTTCCGTAACTGGTAGCCTAACTAACTTCCCTACAAGATCCCTCAATTTAGTCCCACATCTAATACCTTTTATGGTAAGATCCTGCTTATAAGTGTGAATAGATAATAAATCTTCAACTTAGTTAACTACTTTTGAAGAGATGACTTAGCCCATTAGTTTGCACTTTGGGTCGGGTTGTTACAAATAGTGCCAGAGCTTCTTGGTTCCGTGTTAGATGGTGGGCTGGACTAGGGACGTTATTTAGGCTGCTGGTCATGGGTCAAAGAAGGTCGTGGGCTGAGGCTAATAATGGGTCAAGTGTAGGAATTTGGGGATGAAATTTTCTAAGATGGGTGGATTGTAAGAACCCTCAACTTAGTCTCATATTTAATACCTACTGAAGTAAGATCTTATTTATTAGTGGAAGTGAGTTATATTAACTTAGTTAACCACTTTTGAAGAGATGACTGGGTCTATTAGTTTGTACTTTGAGTTAGGTCTTAACAAATGGTATCAGAGCCTCCATGTTCCATGTTAGATGATGGGTTGGATTAGAAACTTTGGCTAGGCTGCCGGCCACATGCCAAAGAAGGTCAGTTGTGGGCTGGGGCTAACAATAGGCCAAGTGTATGAATTTTGAGGATGAAATTTTATAAGGTGGATTGTAAGATCTCGTTAATTTAATCTCACATCTAATACCTACTAGGGTAAAAACCTATTTATAAGTAAGAATGGACTATGGATCTTTAACTTGGTTAACCACTTTTGAAGAAATTACTTAACCCATTATTTTGCACTTTGGGCGGGTCGTTATAGTTGTAAACCATATTTTAGCACGATTCTTGTTACAATTTTACATTTGCTAACTGAAATGTAAATCTGCAAGTTGTATGCTGATAGTTTGTCACATGTTTTGGACATTTGAGGCATGTTTTACAGTAAAACTTGGATAAAGGTAATAGATTTTGTAAAACCCCAGCTTTGGGTTAGGGTTTTACCCCCTTGTTGCCTTACTTGGTTCGGGTCAGCCTCAAGCCGGTTCATCTTTCAGACCATAAGTATGGGGCCCAAATGATCAATGCGAATGTTATGGAGGCTAAGCATGCCCGATATACACATGATACCTTCAATTATGTTACAACAGAGCATGAGTTATTAGCGTATAAATGCCGTATACATATTTTTTTCGCTTGTGTTAGCTTAGGATTTTAGGGCTAGATCTAGGTCGTTACATTGTTTAGTATTTGTTTGGCTTTTCGGGGTATCTCTTTCACATTCATCTCAAGGATTTTGGACTACCGGATTGCAGCTATGGGACTAGTTTGATTTGAGTCTCAAATCTTCATCAGATTGAGTTTAGAGCTTCAAGATCCTTTTCGATTTATCACATTTATTT
Organism: Piper betle; assembly: GCA_033002965.1. NCBI lineage: Eukaryota > Viridiplantae > Streptophyta > Magnoliopsida > Piperales > Piperaceae > Piper > Piper betle. Next base: position 51,285 of record JAURVB010000543.1, on the reverse strand, counting down.
TCATCTATAGAGTCACTTTTAGGCCCTAAATCTATTTTCAACTTCTGTCAACGTCAATCCGAGCTTTCCGTCCAAATATATATATATATATATATACACACACACACACACACACACACACACATATATATACATACATAAGGATGGTCTAGATCTGCTGATCTTAAAAACAAAAACCTCCCTCCCCTCCCTCTCCTCCATCGTCACCGCCGCCTCCACCTCGCCCCGTCATCACCACCTCGGCCGTCGCCATCGCCTTCAGCAGGGGGTGTGTGACCGAGCGGTGGTGAGGGGTGGTGGTGAAGGGACGATGGGCGGTCCAGAGGGGGGCGACTGTAGGACTGTCTCCGAGGCTACCCAGCCTCATATATATATATAGAGTGTTGATACAGTGCGCTGCCTGCCTTTTGCAGCGTAGGCAGCGCACTGGATTGATGGCCGTTGGATTAAAATCCAACGGCCATCAATCAATTCCCGTTTTTTCACCCCTTCCCCCCATTTCTCCCATTTTTACCACCGCCCCCCATTTCTCCCTCCGGTCACCCCCGCCCCGCCCTCCCGCAACCACGGTCCCCCAGCCCGGCCCCGCTTGCAACCGCGGCCCCACTTGCAGCAGCCACCCCACCCGGCTGCCCCACCCCCCCTCCCCTGCCCCTGCCCTCTCTTGTAGCCGCCTCCCCACCCTTGTGATTCCCACCCCCCCCCCCCCCCCCCGCAGCCGCGGCCCCCTCCACGTTCCCCACCACCTATGTGCCCCCCGCTTGCAGCCGCCGCCCCACCCTCGCCATCCCCCCAAATCCCCCTGCAGGTGGCCGGCGGCAAGGTCGCTGGTAGTGGGGTGGCATGGCAAGAGAGAGGGGGGGGGGGACAAGGGAGGGTAGAATCGTAATAAAAACTTTACTCGGTCCTAGACTCGATTTATTTTGTAATATAAATTTATTCGGTAATAAATTTATTTTGTAATAAAAACTTGATTCGGTCCCGCACATAATCGAGTCAGGTTCTTTATTACAAAATTATTTTATATTTTTTAAATTTATTTTATATTATTGACTCGAGTCAGATCGAATTAAGTTTTTATTATGAAATTATTTTATTTTTTAAAATTATTTTGTAATAAAAACTTTGCTTGATTTTGTAATAAAATGATTTGGTAATAAAAACTTGAATCGATCATCCACGGTACTACCGACTCAAGTTTTGATTACAAAATAAATTTAAAAAAATAAAATAATTCCATAATAAAAACTTGACTCGGTCTCGACTCGAATCAAGTTTTTATTACAAAATAAATTTTAAAAAATAAAATAATTTCATAATAAAAACTTAATTCGATCCGACTAGAGTCAATACTATGAAATAAATTTAAAAAATATAAATAATTTTGTAATAAAACCTAACTCGATCATGTGTGGGACCGAGTCAAGTTTTTATTACAAAATAAATTTATTACCGAATAAATTTTTATTACAAAATAAATTTAAAGTAAAATAAAATAATTTCGCAATAAATTATTTTAACTCGGGTTAGGATCGAATAAAGTTTTTATTACGAAATTATTTTATTTAATTTTTTTGTAATATTAACTTAAGTCGGGATCGAGTTAAGTTTTTATTATAAAGTTATTTTATTTTTTTTAAATTTATATAAAGTAAAAATTTTTATTACCAAAATACCCTCCCCTATTTCTTCCCTTTTGTTTTGGCGCGCCACCCCCTGATAGCGACCTTGCCACCCGCCGCCCGCCGGCCAACAATGTCGCCGCCTCGTGGGTGGATGGGCCTACGAGGGAAATGTGCGGTGCCGGTCGGGTGCGGGCTACCTTGAGCGGGAGGAGCAACGCGGGGAGGATGGACTGCGGCGGCTGTTGGCATGGGTGGTGGGGGTTGGCTGCGGGTGGGGTCGGGGGGGGGGGGGGAGGGGTTGGCTGGGGGAGGGCGAGGCTGGGGGGCAGGGTGGGACCGGGGGTGCTGTACGGCCGAGGGGGTGGCGGAAACCGGCGTGAGGGGCGGGGCTCGTGTGGGTGGGGGGCGCCGCCGCGGCTGCTGGTGGGGCCGGTTGGGACGGGTGGTGCCGGAGGGGCTGGTGGGGACTTTGCCGGGGGCGGGACAGGGCTGGGACCGGCCGGGGCGGGGCGGCGTGAACAGCAAGAGGGGGGGGTGGGGGTTGTCTGGGGGAGTGGCGAGGTTGGGGGCAGGGTGGGACCGGGGGCGCTCGTGCGGCCGAGGGGGTGGCGGAAACCGGCGTGAGGGGCGGGGCTCGTGTGGGTGGGGGCCGCCGCGGCTGCTGGTGGGGCCGGTTGGGGACGGTGGCTGTCGGAGGGGTTGGGTGGGACTTCGCCAGGGGCGGGACAGGGCTGGGACCGGCCGGGGTGGGGCGGCGCCGAGGGGCGGCGTGAATAGCGGGAGGGGGGAAGGGTAAAAAAAAGTCCGGGCTGTTGGATGAAAATCCAATACACCGGACTCGTTGCACTGCTGATGCGCTGCATTTTCATGCAGTGCACAATAGTATTTTACTATATATATAGATATATTGTATAAACTATAGGTGGGCCCCACTAGCACCCCCAATCAACCAGATGACTAGATCGCCCCACATGGCAAGATCAGGATCGTCTAGCAAAAACATAGAAAAACCCTAGCTTTCCTCTCCGACTATTTCTGATTTTCCACCCTAATGCTGCCACCACTTTAGGCCACCGCTTGTGAATCTCCGGTTCGTCTCCGGCCACCGGACTAGTACCACTGTGAATACCTCACTACTGGTTGTCGACCAAGACCTTCCACTAGCATTGGTGCAACTGCAATCGCCGTTGGTGACAACATTTTGTTGGTCATTTACCACAGTTGCCACTGGCAACGGCATTTTGTCAGTCATTTCCACTGCCACCGCTACTTTCTAGGCACTTTATAGTGCCAGTGAGCCACCTCCAGCTGATCTGACTACCCAGATTGACCCCTCCGACCACACTTGATATTTTCAGACCACACCCGATCTCTGCGTCTTGGCCGCGATCACTACTCGCGACATCGCCACACTCAACAGTGATTTTGTCCCTTTCCTGCCAGTCGCTGGCTGAACTTTGTCGATCACCACCATCATCACCTCAACCTCGACCTTCTCTATCAATCGGGACCAATGGTGACCCCCGACTCACCGCCGCTAGCAACTGGCTAGCTAGCGACAGTTTGGCGCTCCCGTTTGCCCATCCATGTCCATCCTGCCCGCAATCTTGTTTACAGCTTTAGCCCTTCTGGGTTGTCATCCAACCCGTGTTTGTGTCCACCGAGTGTAGCTTAGCCCAGCCGAGTCAGTTGACTCGAACAAATTCAACTCGGCTCGACTTAGTCTGATTTGCCAAATTGAGTTAGCAGTCATTTTCGGCCTGTTTTCCATCATTTTTCGACCGTTTTAGGTAATTCGAGGCTCCCTATGTTAGTTTAGAAGCATATTGCGCATTATTTACATCATCTTGATGTTATGAGTGTTTTTCTTAATTTATTATTTTATATGATTTATTTAGTTATTTATTTCTTTACTTATTATTTATTTCTTGTTATTTATATATTTGTCATATCATGATGACATGATTGTATGATTATATGATTATTATTGATGATCATATTAATGGCTCATTAATATTAATCTTATTCATGTTTATCAAATTTTAATTATATTAATCAATTAATTATTTATTTGTCTCACTCGACATCATGTTATTATTTATTTGTGTTTAGTCATATATCAGTGTATTTGATATTTACACTAATATTATTTATGATTAATTGATATGAACTATTTATTCATTTATCTACTTGTTTGTGTCATGAATTATGATGTATTTATTTATTGGTTTACTATGTATTTACTTGCGTATGTGCTCAATACTCACTAGCGATTTAGTTTTATATTTATTTAGTGTTATTTATATTATTATTGTATATTTATTATTTATTACTTTTCTTGATGTTTACTTTTAAAGTAAAACCTACTTTTGATTATTTGCCACTATTATTTTTGTTTGTTCTTTTATATATTTGACTTGTTTAATTTGTTTATTTGCTTATCACATGCACTTGTTTCGTGTGCTCAGATGTTTAGACATTTATTTCAGTTTAGCTTTGTCCTTTATTGTGATGTTATTGTTGATGTGAGCACACACCAGGAACATGCATCATATAGAGTTGTTAGCCTTTAACTTAGCAATGGGTTCCAATGTTGATTTTGAGAGTCTTAGCTCACCATAGATATGATCGTCACACTTGGAGCTTGAACCACAAGTTTGCTAAGGACTCTTCTCAGTATTTATTGCGCTACTCTATTGTGGATTTTATTTCCAAATCGTAAGACATGTTAAGTGGTTATTTTATCGAACCTCAACTTAACATAGAGCCATCTAGACATATTTTATTTCTGCGATTAATAACCCTCGAGAATGAGATCTCACGTGTTATTTTCGATTCTTAGCTCCACCTCACGTTGCCTTCGGGCCTACTTATATGATTCCCTTCCCAGTCCTTATATGTAGTTTTCATCAAATTTTCAGTGAGCTGAGAGATTGGTGGACTTGACTTTGTATATACTGTGAGCGGGCACATATGCAGGTCATAGTAGGCTTTGGATTAGTGAGAGGACTGTTCCATTCCTGTGGGATCCTGACATCTCTACTGCTCTTGAGCTTCCTCACACCTAAAGAGGCATGGAGTAGACATGTACTCTTATGTACAACACATGCCGATTAGTGCATACGTGAGGTTCATTTCGCTTTAGGAGATCAAGTTCTCCATAAGGTTTCTCCGACTAAGGGAAACAAGATATTTGGGACATATGGGAAACTCAATCCGTAATATATCAGACCATTTCACGTGATCGAGTGCATTGGACAAGTGGCTTACAAACTAACATTGTTGCCTCATCTATCAGCTGTGCACGATGTCTTCCATGTTGTAACGACTCGGCCCAAAGTGCAACATAATGAGCTAAGTCATTTCTTCAAAAGTGGTTAACCAAGTTAAAGATCTATAGTCCATTCCCACTTATAAACAGGATCTTTGCCCAGTAGGTATTAGATGTAGGACTAAGTTGAGGGATCTCATAATCCACCCACCTTAGGAAATTTTGTCCCCGAAATTCCTACACATAGCCTCCGTTGCTAGCCTCAGCACATGTCCTTCTCTGGCCTGTGACCGAGCAGCCTTAGCCAACGTCCGTAGTCCAGCCCACCATCTAACACGGAACCAGGTTGCTCTGATACCATTTGTAACGACCCAGCCCAAAGTGCAACGTAATGGGCCTAAGTCATTTCTTTAAAAGTGGTTAACCAAGTTAAAGATCTATAGTCCATTCTCACTTATAAACAGGATCTTTGCCCGGTAGGTATTAGATGTGGGACTAAGTTGAGGGATCTCACAATCCACCCACCTTAGGAAATTTCGTCCCCAAAATTCCTACACACAGCCTCCATTGCTAGCCTCAGTCACACGTCCTTCTCTGGCCCATGACCGGCAGCCTTAGCCAACGTCCGTAGTCCAGCCCACCATCTAACATGGAACCAGGTTGCTCTGATACCATTTGTAACGACCCAGCCCAAAGTGCAACGTAATGGGCCTAAGTCATTTCTTTAAAAGTGGTTAACCAAGTTAAAGATCTATAGTCCATTCCCACTTATAAACATGATCTTTGCCCGGTAGGTATTAGATGTGGGACTAAGTTGAGGGATCTCACAATCCACCCACCTTAGGAAATTTCGTCCCCGAAATTCCTACACATAGCCTCTGTTGCTAGCCTCAGCACACGTCCTTCTCTGGCCCGTGACTGGCAGCCTTAGCCAACGTTCGTAGTCCAACCCACCATCTAATATGGAACCAGGTTGCTCTGATACCATTTATAACGACCCAGCCCAAAGTGCAAACTAATGGGCTAAGTCATTTCTTTAAAAGTGGTTAACCAAGTTAAAGATCTATAGTCCATTCCCACTTATAAATAGGATCTTTGCCCGGTAGGTATTAGATGTGGGACTAAGTTGAGGGATCTCACACATGTGTCATTACTGAAAGAATACCATCCCGACAATTCTCACATTGTTAGTTTCAGAGAGATAGAGTTGTAGCTAGACTTGACATATCCAGAAGATGCGTTAAGATCAGACGAAGAGAGGTTCTTCCAGTACGAGTGCATTAGACCCGAAGAGGGGTTGATGAATCTACATGAGAACGTAAAGACGAGATGAAAAAGAAATATCCAGAGATATTCGAGCAACCAACTTCATGACCAAGTACTTCCATTCAAGATGTACTAGTTTTAGATTATTGTTGAGATTGAAAACTTCTTGGGTAAAATTTCGATGATGATATTTTTCTATGGAGGGAAGGATGTAAAACCTGTGACTAGAGTCAGGATTTTACATTAGTGAACTGGTTGGTTTAGCAGTTGGTTTGAGTCTGGCTAGCCTCAGGACACATGTACTGAGTCGAGGCTGGTCGTGTGTTATGAGTAATGAGGGTCAAGTGTACCCGATTATATGATGATAACGTCAGAAAAATGATAAGAAATGAATTATCAGAGTATATTATAGTATGCTAGTTTTTATTTATTTATTTATGTATTTGATCGTAGAATTATTTTTAGGTCGACTAACGCATTAGGATGCTTTAGATAGTACGTAGGGTGGGTTATTAGTTATAGAACATGTCATTTTGATATTATGTATGTATTATATTTTATGGTATTTTTCCATATTTGTTTGGATTTTTTTTAGAATTTATCAGGAGTTAGTTATTATTTTTTACTCGAGTCAGAGTCAAGTCAACTTTTATTTATGAGATTTCCACCGACCCATTTCTTCCTCCTAGTATCTCTCTACCCGATCACCGACACAACATCCCGTCCCTCACCGATGTTGAAGCCGTCTCTTGCTGTCGCGCTGCCTCCGATCGACGCCGCCAACCTTCGCCGGACTGTTGCTGAGTTGTCCCCTACCTTCCCGGCCGTTTCCTGGTCCCCACGATGTGAAGAAGCTGTGCATGCGCCTGCTGCACTGCAGTCAACAACCCCCACGAGCCTTCCCCAACTAGAGTTGAGTCGGGCGCCTCTCCTCTTGACCTGAATCCTATTTCCCACCAACCGGCCGCTGCCTTTGCCACCAATGTCACCCTTGTCCTCACAGTGGTCTCATTGAGCTCGCCAAGCGAGTTCTGACCCATACCCTGATCATGCCACCTCGCTAGCCAAGCCGGCTTCGCCGGCAGCAGTCTCACCAGCCATGGCCGATAATCACCAGAACTACCATAATTTGTTGAAAATTCTGAAAATAGCTGGATTTTCTCTGAATTTCTCCAGCCAAACCCGATTGAAATTTGGACACTGTAGGGTGCCTAATTTGATTCTTGAGATGCACAGCCAAACCCTAATCGGCACCAATTGTCGTCGATCATCATTGCTGTCTCTCACGATGCAAAGTATAATTTCCTGCAACTTAATTATTTAAAATTGATAATTGTTAGTATAGCATGTTATGACTTGATTGATTAACATGATGAAATGCTTTGATGGTGAATAAAATGAAATTTTGCATGAATTGAATTGTATTGAATGAATGCTAATGATCAAATTAGGTAAATTATGTAGGACTTGCTAATTAACTTTAATGCAATTTAAAAAATTATGATGTGAATTGATGTGAATAGAAGTAATTAGTGTCAATTACACTATTGCCAAATGACCTAGTTAGGGAATTTTTTATATGATTGTTTGACTTGTTGATGACATGGATTGTAAATACATTGATATGAGTGTGTTATTTAGAATATGCGACTGCATCATTCAAATAGCGGGCGTTAGCTTTTAGATTTGATGTGTAGGTACGGAGTAGGAGCTTTTCCCCTATGTGCATGGCCACGATTGGAGCTTCTACTAGGTCTATTTAGGACTCGCTTCTGGTTTGATCATCTCCTTTATTATGATTTGGTTTGACAGTTAAGTGGACGTGTCGAGTGGTAGATTTATCGTATCCCACTCTACGCGGGATATTTAGTCGATCGCATTTTCAGATTAATAAACCTCGAGGACAAGATCAGTAGAGTTTGTTTTAAGAAAAGAAAAACTAAAATCCAGATCAAGATGCCTTCAGGTCTACTATATTATACCTCACCTAGACATATATATATATATATATATATAAAATTTTTTTTTTGAGTTTTTCAGTGAGATGTGAGATAAAGAGATAGTCAACTCGCACGTACTATGAGTGGGTGCACGTGCTGAGTCAAAGCAGGCTCTGGATTGGTGAGCGGGTTGCTTCATTCCCGAGGGATCCTGATAACTCCACATTTTGAGCTCCTCAAACTCGGAAAAGTATGGAGGTTTACGGGCACTGCAATGCAGCGCATGTCTAGATGTGTAGATGTAAAGGCACCTGCTAAGAGTACCTGGCCTTAGTGCTCATGGTTAGGAGTCATGCGGATAATGTAGAGGGCTTTAGTACATTGGATTTTTTTAGCGTGGGATAGTATGAAAATGCTGAGAAAGGCATGATGACCTATTAGAATGGGATGCTATTCAAACCAATGCTTACGGCTCCTGATTAGTGCCCTTATGAGTGTTTTTAATGCAGAAGAATATATGACTAATTTTATTTAACATGAAAATCATTTCTCATGTGCCAGTTTGATTATTTAGTTATTTCTGGACCATTAACACTTGTTACTGACTTTTTTGTATTATATATGTAAGTGGGGATTTGAACAACTAAGCTCTGTTGGGACCATGGAGGAGCATTGAAGTAACTTGCACACATGTACCTGCTAAAGAGGAATATGAAAATGTTTTGGGATGACAATTATGATGTGATGTGGATATATGCTATTAGATCTTATTGAAGAAAAAATATTTGCCTGAAATGATGAAATATTCTATGTATGTTTATTATGAATAAAATTCAACAAGATGAGCAAATGGGTTCAAGACCAGACTCAGAAAGAGAAAATTTACTATGACATGAATGCCATGTGAAAATACAATGTTTTGGAAAGGTTCTATGTCTTTAGCGTTACATGTATATAATGTTTATTGTTGGCTGGGTGGTCCCTATTATACTTTTAAGGGAGATTCTATCCGTTTTGTTTTAAAAAGTCGTCAGTTTTCAAATTTATAACATGTTTGTTTTCTTTTGAATATGATTTGCATATCATATCATTTCATTTAGGGCTGCGTTAGAATCTGATCCATTCATTCATGCATTTGATGTTTGCATCACCATCTTGAGACGCCGAGGATAGATCTGGGTTGGGTTCGATCAAAATAATCAGATTAACAAACAGTTCATTCACATGTAGCATTTCTAGTTTGGTTCTCGAGTGAGCCGGATTGGGGTGTTACAATAACTGTACATCGTCGCCTTGATATGAGTTAGGATGAGATTAATTTAATATAAATAATCAAAGGAAATAAGTTTCCTTATCTCGTTTAAGCTATATATGAAATTAGACATGCACATTGGTGCATTTTACATGTTTGGTTGCTCATGTGCTATTATTTCAGTCCAATTGTTGAGAAGTGACAATTAGACTAAAATCTATACAGTGGTTTCGATAATGATATATGACCTAGAGGATAGGTTTTCTACGATAGCATGTGATTCATGACACATGTTCTAAGTCGACCAATATAGGTAAAGAAGGAATGATCCCTGCTTCGTTGTTATGTCATACCTCTAAAGTAAGCTTCAAATGTATGCCCTTATTATTTTTAACTATTTATATTCTTATCATATGGAAATGCTAGTTACTTTCACATGTTAGCTAAAGCCACGAGTGATTCAGCTATATAGGGCATGATAAGAAAGCACATTTCTATTGACAAGGAATATCTGATTGTGAAGGGAAGATTATTTAAACTATATTCAAGGTGCACCTGATTATTTACTTTAAGTAGGACATAACGTGGATATGAGTTGTGGGGTATAAATATATTGAGGAATAATGTGACTCTATAATAGTCTAAGCATATTGAGAACAAGTCAGGTTCATAGTTTGGCTCCGCCTTATTCGTGTTGTTATCAAGTGTGAGTGTGAGGTTATAGTATTGGATGTATACCCATGATAAGCTACTTATTTGCCCATCATGTGCAAATGAGAGATGTCAAAATTATTATTTAATTTCTATTTATTTACTAAAGGTTGTGATTCTCCTAAGGTAATAGCCTCTAATGAAAACTTATCAAACCAGAAGGTGTTACAATTGGATGATACCTCCTCACTCCGTCTGGTTAGAACGAGACACATGTTAGAGATCGATTAGAATTATTTGTGTGAGATAACTCTGACGTCTGGTCTAACACGTAGAATTACATAATCTTCAATTTGTGATTTTATTTAGACTAGAGCTTAAACTTCTTTAGACTAGTTTGGCCGTGTGATTTAGTAGAAATGTAATGGTAGAACGCTTATAGTTGTTCCATTTCGCAAATAGATTCACTAACAGAGAATCAATCAGTGAACGAAAGTCAAACTATTTATATACGCTCTTACATTAATATCAGTGAACATAAGTCAAACTAGTGAATATACGCTCTTACATTGTCATCTCCCTATATAGCATTTATTTTGTTGATACTAAGGCACATTCTCAAGATGCAGTTCAGGGGCTCCAAAATCATTCCATCTCTTCATCATCATAAAATTTTAAAGATTGAAATTCAGATGTCAGGTCTTGAACCTCATCCACGGATGTTAAGATAGCCAAATCTTTCTTTCTGATTTCAGATTTAAGCATTTCTATTTCAAATTCCATTTCTCTTATTTCTTGTTCCAAGGAATTTTTTGCCTCATCCAATTTCTCGGCTTTGATGTCTCCTTAGTTTCAACAGTTGGCGGAGCATAACATTTACTTGTTGTTTCTTTTTTGTATTCTGCTATTGCCTTTTTTTAACTTCAGTTCATTCAAAGTGTCAACGTTGATAGTTCTGATATCCTCTTCACTAGAAACGGCGTTGGCACTCCCCCTGTGCGAGCATCCTGGTCGTCGGTGATAGCACCCATGATACTCACGGTGCGGGCAGTAAGCGTTTGGGCTGAAATGGAAGGCCCGTTGTCATTTCTGCATGCGGTCAATGATGAATAGGCATGGGTGCCCACAACGGGCTTTATCCCGCGATTCTTCCCCATTGTGCATGAGGGATGCAATATGATGAACCACCCTCTTAGTAAAATTTGTTCACTCAATCCATTTTCTCGGTCGGAAACGAAGCTTTTGTGCCATATTTATAAAGGTCTCGGTGATAAATACATATTGAAACTTTATATCAAAATTAACCTAAATATTAATGACGTTGAAAAAACCTAAATATTAATGGCTAATTACAAATACCTCCCATATCAAAATTTCAAAAATAACTTAAATAGTACCTCCTAAACCCTAATATAGGTAATATATACAAAGAATTTACCTTTGAATTTTCAGTCGATAATAAAACCGATCCGGATCATCTTTGGATTTCGAAACAGTATCTAGGATACGTGATATAATTTGTTAAACTGCTTCAAGTTAAATCAGATTTATTATACTATACAAGGTTCAATAAGATACAAAATATTTATCTATAGATTTTTGTTACAGCGTCAAGGTCCATTTATATTTACCCTCATACATTAACACTCTTGGTTTTTCTCTCTCTCTCATTATGTTTCAGTCTTTTATGTTGTGGCTAATTCTCAACCAGCAATATTTATATAGACTCAATTAATATTTATCTAATTTTAAATTGTTAGTATTATTATTTACTATTAAGGACGTGTTAGAAAATAATTATCCCTAAATTAATAATTTTAATATAATTAAGAAACAAATTATTATAATTCTATTTAAATTAAAAATATTTCAAAAGCTAAATTTCGTTTAATTATTAATTTTTTACTTATTAAAATGAAAATTTGTTTTAATATTCGTAGGCAACTATGCTTTTTCCTAAATTGCATAAATATTCATTATTTTATTTAAAAGTAGTATAGCAATATTTTTGAAATATTTTTTACATTCTTAATATAAATTATATTGATAAATTTTAATCCATGCACATCATGAGGGTGTAGAACTTGGGTTGTTAACCCTAGGTTTTTGTAGCGATTTGTCCTTGAATCAAACCCGATAGCTTGTGACTGACCTATTTTTGGCTATATATGTATTACAAATATATGATTCATATGCTGTGGACTAAAGCTATAGCTTCCCCATGTTAAGCACACTCGGTTGGATACTATATTGCTACAGTCATTATGTTGTTGTTTAGGCTCAAGTTTTATCGTAATGTAGTTACATTTTATGACCGTGTTCTATGCGTACATTTCATTGTTTGAATCCCCTTTCGGTTGATCTTACCCTCGAGACCCACGACGCAGTTCTTGAGGTCGCCTTTGGCTAACCTTGGGTGAAAACCCAATGGGTGCATTTCTTGTGCTGAGCACATAGTAGACCAACCAGCATCTTTGTGCTCAACTAGTTTTCCCCTCCTCGTGGTCACAACGTAAAGGTGTTGTCCCAGCACACTTGCGCCTATGCCTAGTGTCCACTGGGATGCATTTGCGTACTTGGACCACCTCCCACATGCCTGACCAACACTACAGTGACATGTGTGATGCCATCTTGTTGGGGCTCAACACAAAGACACTGACCCAAAGCCTAGCACCTATCCAATTTTCCAGCCTATAAATATGCCACTTTTCCACTATTTTTCATCCTTTCACTCACTTCTCCTCTTCTAGTCCGGCCCTCATCCACTCTCTTCTTTTCTCCGTTTTCTCCATCTCTTCCTCCATTATTTTCCATCCTTCCTAGCCTCCCTAGCACCTCGATGTTGAAGGTGTTAGGGTAAGAAGTTGCAAGAGACCTCCTCCTAGCTTCCTAGACGGAAAAATCAAACCTTTTCCCCATCTTGTCTCTAACTTTGGGTCTGTTTGCGTGTGCTACTTATTGTGCTTTATCACTGCATGCTAATGTGTAGATCTATGTTTGTAGAGTATTTTAGCCTTGGTTTGAACTCCACATACTAATATGGTAGATCTATGTTTGTAGAGTATTTTAGTCTTGGTTTGAACTCTTTTGGAGTTGTATAGAGGAAGTCATGTCACTTTTGCTCTAGGATGTTAGATCTATAGACAGGTTTAGTAGATCGAGTATATTTGTTGATCTTGTAACGACCCAGGCCAAAGTACAAATTAATGGGCTGAGTCATCTCTTCAAAGTGGTTAACCAAGTTAAAGATTTATTGTCTATTCCTCACTTATGAAATAGGATCTTACTCATAATAGGTATTAGATGTAGGATTAATTTGAGGGATTTAACAATCTACCCACTTATAGGAAGTTTCGTCCCTGAAATTCCTACACTTGGCCCGTTGTTTGCCGCTAGTCCTATGACCTTTTCTGACCCATAACTAGCAGCCTAACCAACTTCCCTATGAGATCCTTCAACTTAGTCGCACATCTAATACCTATTATGGTAAGATCCTGTTTTTAAGTGAGAATGAATTATAAATCTTTGAATTGGTTAACCACTTTTGAAGGGATAACTTAGCCCATTAGTTTGCACTCTGGGCCAAGTCATAACAAATGGTATCATAGTCTCTTGGTTCCGTATTAGATGGTGGGCTGGACTAGGGATGTTGGTTAGGCTACTGGCCATGGGTCAAAGAAAGTCGTGGGTTGGGGCTAATAATGGGCCAAGTATAGGAATTTGTGGGACAAAATTTCGATTAATGGATCGTGAGATCCCTCAACTTAATCCCATATCTAATACCTACTGAGGTAAGATCCTATTTATTAGTAGAAATGAGTTATAGATCTTTAACTTGGTTAACCACTTTTAAAGACAACTGGCCTATTAGTTTGCACTTTGAGTCGGCTTTACAAATGGTATGAGAGCCTCTTCGTTTCGTATTAGATGGTGGGCTGGATTAAGAACATTGTCTATGTTGTCAGTCACGGGCCAAAGCAAGTTGTGGGCTGGAGCCTCTTCGTTCCATGCTAAATTCAACCATGGCCGCGATCGCCACCCGCGACAATGCCGCACTCGGCGGCAATTTTGTCCCTTTCCGACTATCTTTCAACCGGTCGCCGGTCGAACTTTGTCGATCACCACTGTCATCATCTCCGCCATGACCTCCTCTGTCGATCGGGACCAGTGGCGACCCCCGATTCGAAGCCGTTTGCTTTTTCCGGCGATGGGCAAGCCGACTGTCTATGCCCGTTCTGCCCGCAATCTTGTTTACAACACGAACTCTGTTTGGTTGTCATCCAACCCATGTTCGTGTCCACCGAGTCCAATCCTAGCCTAGCCCAATCCAGTTGACTCGACCGATTCGCCTCGACTCAACTTGTTCCGACTTGCCAGGTTGACTCAGCAGTCATTTTCAACCCATTTTCCATCATTTTAGAAAAGTTTTAGGTAATTTGCAGCTCCCTATCATACTTTAGAAGCATTTACACATTATTTAGCATGTTTTTGACATAAGAAGTGTTTTTTTATTTATTATTATTTTATATATATATATATATATATATTATTTCTTGTTATTTATATATTTGTCGTACATGAACAATGATTATATGATTGCTTATTATTATTGATGATATATTTACTCATTAATATTAATCTTATTCATGTTTATCAAATTTTATTTAATTATTATTTATTTGTTCATTTGCTCGCCACACGTATGTTATTATTTACTTTGTGTTTAATCATATATTCATGTATTTGATAGCTATACTATTATTACTCATGATTAATTGATATTAATTATTTATTCATTTGATTATGTAATGATTTATCTATTTATTTATTTTTACTAACTTGTGTATGTATCAATATTTACTTGAGTGTAGTCTATAGTATTATATATTATTTTATTTATTGCTTTTACTGTTCATGTTACTTGTCCAGTATTATTTTTAGTAGGGTTCTTTTATTTATTTGACTTATTTTATTTATTTATTTGTTTATTATTTGCACATGTCTTGTTTTGCGTGCTAGGTGTTTAGTTATGGATTAGTTTAGGGTGGTCCTTTATTGTGATGTTATTGTTGATGTGAGCATACACCACGATCACACATCATATAGAGTTGTTAGTCTTTTACTTAGCTAGTGGATTTCGATGTAGGTTTTGGAGTCCGAGCTCATCGTAGATGTGACGATACACTTGGAGCTTGGACCACAAGTCTGTTGAGAGTCTTCTCAGATTTATAGGTATGAGAATGTTGCTATTATTTTCGGACATTAAGATGAGTTGAAAGAATGTTGCGGTATTTCATTTGAAATTATTATTATGTTGTAATTTATATCACTTTGTTCCTATATAGGTATGAGAATATTTATTGAAAATTAGGGGATGTTTTTACAATTTATTTAAATGGGAATAATATAATTAAATATCAAATCCGATATAACGTTTGAAATCTGGTTCAACCAAATTGAACCCGATTAAAACCGTACATGCCGTGTACCACTTAAAATCCATTATGGTAGCAATACGATATTTAAAACTATGAGTCACACCACTTTACCAAGGTAATTCATAAATTGTTGTCCCTTGAATCATGGTTTTCGGTATTGTTACAAACATATCCCAATACACACCCTATGTACCGGGTTTTGAACGAGTTGATATGATACACATCCCATATGCCTCAAAATATTTTTGTTTTATTTTTTTTTACTATTTTTTACTAAGTAGAAACATTGAACTAAGGACACCAAATAAAACAAAATGTTGACAATACACACCAAAAACCACCTCCGGATAGAATTCTTCATCTATCAAGCAGTGTACGATCTGCCCACCCTTGCTCACAAGATTTCAAGTATTTAACTTTAGTTGATAGGTTCTTCTTCTGCTCCTCCAATGCTGAAAGAACTTGATCTCTATCCAGTATTTCAGATTTCAGCCTTTCCACTTCTCTTTTCAATATTTCCCTTTTTTTCTTGTAATTCACACACCTGTTTATCTTTTTTCTCATTTTCCTCCGTCAAACTTCCAAGCTCCCCTTGGAGCTTCCACCCCTCATTGACACACGACCTTAAATCATTATCCAGGTCTGCCAACTTTTCTACCAAAGGAAATGCTGACTGTTTCCCGTCAAAATTTGTAGGCGTATTGGCGCAAGCGCTTCCCACTTTAATGGTGGCCCCTTCACCAGAGAAGGCAGGTTTCTTGCCTTTGCAAGTGACAATATCTGAGGCCGCGGTCCCCCTTCGGCAGGCTTCCCGGCGGTCGAGGTTCTGGCGTGAGGCTGGGCGGCGGCTACCTCTACTTCGGCAGGTTTTTCGCCGGTGGCTGTTCCGGTGGCACGCTGGGAGGCGGCGGCGGTTCCCTCCTCCCCAAAGATAGCGGCGGCTCTTCCCCTTTCTTCGTGGATGGCTGATTTCTCCATGGAAACAGAACCGGCGGTGGGATGAGCGCCGGAAGGTTCCGCAGTGGAAGAAGAGGAGGAAGTGCCCCGGACGCCGGACTTCTTGCTGGTGGTAGAACGCTTCTTGGCGGACTTCCCCATGGTCTCGTCGGAGGGGTTTGGACCACCCGGGGGAGATGAACCAGATTACAAGGATGTTTTTTTCTTCCCAATTAGCAGTAAATCCTATTCATAAACCCCGTCATTACTAAAAGATTGATATTATAATCTACCCCTTCAATTAAAAGAATCACTTGAGCACGGTCGGTCTGGATTTGGTGACGTACTATATGTACCAAACCTATTAATTGCATTAAAATAACACATTAAATTTAACTATTTATTATTTAAATTTTTACTATTCGAATTAGAAACCTGAACCCGTTTAGGTAAATCCGTATTCAAATATTTAAAACCCAATTATATTATAAAAAGTTAAATTTAATGGCACCATGAAAAATTAAACTAGAAATAATTATTTTAAAAAATAAAGGATTAAATAGGCTAATGCAAAAAATAAAAAACATTTAATTTTATATGTAAATTCATATATCTCTATAATAAAAGTTAAATTATATTAAATATAATTTTTATAAAATATTTTATATTATTAAAATCAGGCACCGGGTACCTAGTATCTAAAACCAAACTCGATATTTATACAATGGGTATTTGGCTTTGTAAAACCAAACGATCATATTAGTACCAAATCCGGTTTATTCGGGTTTGGTCGGGTTGGATTTCAACAGGTACCCGACCCGATGAGCACCCCTTCTTTCAATGTCTTTTCCATTGTGGTTAATTTTAGTCCCACAATAATTTTGTGGGTCCCTTAATAGTTACTTAATTTAGAAATTATATTATTATTAGAAAAATATTGGATTATAATTTTACCTAAATTAACAATTAAAAATATTAATATATATTTATAAATATACTATCAAATTAAATGTTGTTACTTAACAATATATACTTAATTTAGATTTTTCTCGTTGTATGTTTATTTACATATTGTTATTTATTATTAAAATATTTAGAGCATGATTCTAATCGAATTAAAATTCTTAAAAGTAAATTATATTTAGTTATTAAAATTTGAATATTTTTTTAATATTTGTGTATAACTATATTTTTTATTCATTATAAATAATATTGATTATTTTTATTTAAAAATAATATTATAATAATTTTGAAATGAATATTGTATATTCCTAATATATATTACTAATAAGTATTAAACATACCTCACACATTGTGCAAGTCTTTAACTAGTTATTAAATATATAGATAGTCAAGTTAATATTTTTAATAAAGATTAGTCATAAGCCAGTTGCAATACACAGAGAATAAGTGCATGTCTAGACTTGTGGTACAATGGGTACTGATGTCGACTGTCTAAGAGTGCTCGACCTTTATGCTATGAGTTAGGAAAAGTATGGAGGTTTGGATAGGGCTTAGGATACTGGTTTTCCCGAGAGTAAGACTTTTATGATATTGTTTAGAAAGACATTATTGAGAGTGACACAACACCACTTAGTTCGGGATGCTATCTAGTTTGCAGCTTGATGGCTCCTCAATAGTTGGCCTTTTGAACATTCAATTGAAGTTATATGATTGTTTACTTTTCATGAGAGTTAGCTCCCATTTGTTAGTTTGATATTTAGTTATTTCAGAGCCAGTGATACCCGTTGCCAACGCTTTTCTATTATCTATGTAAGTGAGGATCTAGAATGAGAGTTGTCGGCTTAGGCAGAGGAGCAGTGATCTTTCTTTGCACACACATACCTGATGTGACGTTTTTCTTTACTTGGTTGCTTTTGTGATATCTTTTGTGGTGTACCTATGTTGTTGTCTTCCATTTAATTATCAGATATGTATTATGTTATCTTGCATGTGATCCGGACATGTTCGGGCTATTTTGAGGCTTATTCACCAGTTATGATGTGTAGGATCAACCGTTGGGTCGAGACCCACTTTATGACTTGTGATAAACAATTTATGTTTTGGTTTTGATGTAAAAATATTTATTTGATTGTTATTACATTATATATTGTTGTACATGTTGGCTATTTGTTGCATTTTTAAGAGAGGTTTTGTCAATTTTATTTTAGAATTTTCTATGATTTATTGTTATTTAATTATTTTGAGTGTGACTACTTGTCATGTCATTCACGTAGCATTCTACTGTTGTGTGCATCTCATTCATTTATCGGTCGTGCATTGTGGTGTTCTTCATCTTGAGACGCCGAGAGGTCTAAATCTTTTCCGCTTAGGTTTGAGTCGATCAACTTAATCGATTTAAGAGTTACTTTGATCCATCGTAATAATTCTAATCCGGTTGAAGATTGAACCAGATTCGGGATGTTACAATTTTTTATTTAGTTATGTCTTGTAGTTCTTCTTCTATTGATGCAAATGTATGACATGCACATTTAGAACACATTGGTCAAGATAGAATGAATCGCTTAGCTAGGGAAGACCTTTTGGGTCAACTTTCTAATGTGAACATACTCATGTGTGAACATTGTTGTGCTGGAAGGAGCACTAGAAAGCCCTTTGGTAAGGCAACTTAAGCAGGAATTTCCACTACAAACTGTTCATTCTAACATATTCGAACCAATGAATGTATGGGTCAGGCATGAAGCCTCATATTTCATCACTTTTATTGATGATTATTTACCATATGGTGTTGTTTACTTGATTTCACACAAGTCTAAGACATTGAGCTGCTTTGGTGTTTTTTACCAATAGCTGAAAATCAGTTAAACACCATCTTAAGAACTTTGAGAACAGATCAAGAATGTGAATATCTATTAGACCAATTTTACGGAATTGTGTCTAGAGAAGGGAATTAATCGTCAATTGACCATTCCTAATATTTCGTAGCAAAACTGTGTTGCTGAAAAGAGAAATAGGACCCTCATTGAAATGGTTAGGTTAATGATGACACAAGCAAATCTTCCTATTACTTTTTGGGGGATGCTTCACTCACAGTTGCCTTTATACTTAACCGTGTGCCCTCTACATCCATTGCTTCCACACTTTATGAGTTATGGAAGGCTTGAACTATGTCATTTAAGACCTTAGGGGTCAGCGACCTATATCCATAACCTATCCCACAAAAATGGAAAATTAGGTCCTCGTAGGAAGAAATCTATTTTCATACGTTACCCTGAACGCTTGAAAGGTTATGTGTTTAATAGTGAAAATACTGATGGAAGTATTTTGCAAAATTGAGTCCCGCGATGTCACATTCTTAGAAAATATTTTTCCAAGCATGGGCAAGTTACAAAATTATTTTCAACTTTTGAAAATTGATGACCCTAATAGTGGGAGTCATCATGACAAATCACTTGAAAATGTTCATGATTTGAGTGAGAGTTCTGCAAAAAATTCAAATCAAGAAATGCATTTAGGACATAGTGAATGTCAAATAATTCCTCTCCAAAGATTTAAAATTGATGGTTATGCATTTTTACAAAGTGTAGATATTTTTTCATCTTCTTCACCTGACAATGATGAGCCTAGGAACATCAATGAAACACTCTCAGGCCTTGCAAATAAAAAATGGAAAATTGCATTGGAGGAAGAAACGAATTCAATGCGTACAAACTAATTCTGGGACTTGGCTGATCTTCCACTGGGAATAAAAACAATTGGGAATAAATAGATTCTTAAAATTAAGCACAAGGCTGATGGTACAATTGATAGGTATAAAGCTCGTTTGATAGCTAAATAATACACTAAGGAAGAATGAATATAATACGAGAAGATCATTTTCTCAGAGTATAAGTGCATGTCTAAACTTGTGGTATCAACAAGTTCTGAAGGCAACTGTCTAAGAGTGCTCAACGTTTGTGCTCTCAGTCAGGAGAAATATGGAGGTTTGGAAAAGGCATAGGATACTGGTTTTCCCAAGAGTGAGACTTTTATGATATTGTTTAGAGAGACATTGTCGTGACATTGACCCAAGATGCTATCTACTCTGCAGATTGATGACTCCTCAGTCAGTTGCACCTTTGAGCGTTCAATTGAAGTTATTTGATTGTTTACTTTTTCATGAGAGTTAGCTTTCATTTGTCAGTTTGATATTTTAGTTATTTTCGGGTCAATGACACCCATTGTTAACACTTTTATATTATCTATATAAGTGAGGATCTAGTGTGAGGGTTGTCGACCCAGGCGAAGGAGCAGTGATCTTTCTTTACACACAAATACCTGACGCGACGTTTTTCTTCGATTGGGTTGACTTTTATGACATCGTTTGTGGTGTACTTATGTTGTTGTCTTCCATTTAATTATTACATATGTATTATGTTATCTTACATGTGATCCAGATATGTTTGAGTTGTTTTGAGTGCTTGGATTCAGTAGTTATGATGTGTGTGTGGGATCAACAGTTGGGTCGAAACCCACTTTATGAATTGTGATAAACAGTTTATGTTCTGGTTTTGATGCAAAAACATTTGTGTTTGTTATTACATTATATATTGTTGTACAAGTTGGCTATTTATCGCATTTTCAAGGGGGATTTTGTCAATTTTATTTTAGAATTTTCTATGATTTATTGTTATTTAATTATTTTGAGTGTGACTACTTGTCATGTCATGTACGTAGTATTTGCTAGGTTGTGTATCTCATTCATTTATTAGTTGCTGCAGTGTGGTGTTCTCCATCTTGGAATGCCGAGAGGGTCTAAATCTTTTCCACTTAGGTTTGAGTCGATCAACTTAATCGATTTAAAAGTTAGTTTGATCCATCATAATAATTCTAATCTGGTTTAAGATTGAACCAAATTCGAGATGTCACAATTTTTATTTAATTGTATCTTGTAGTTCTTCTTCGTTTGATAGAATTTATTTTTATTTTTTTAATTATATATAGAATTATATTCTTAGCTATCTTAATAATAAATAACAATAAATAAATATAAATTAAGTATGTATTATTAAGTAGCAAACTTTAATTCAAGTAGCTAATATAACTATAAATATATTAAAATTTATCAATTTATTTCAAATTCTTAATTAGGGTGGTATTATGATCCAATATTTTTTTAAATAAATAATAATAATAATTTAAAATTAATTAAATATTACCCTGCTCATAAGGCAAATCAACCTCAATGTAAGAAAGATCAAAACAAGTGAAAAATCCCGCGCACTTTACTCTAAGGGGATGACAAGAAGACGAAGACAAGCACACTTTAATCTAATGGGTGACAAGAAGACAAGCAGACAGGTAAAACCAAAAGATAAAAATCAAGTGTAGGCCATGTAAAACCGGATATATATAGTTGGTTATGCTTGTCATCTCCTATCATTGAACGTAACCCAAATTGAAGGAGTCAAGATGCGCGAGGTCGAATTGGTAACCAAATATGGCTGGTATAACTTATCTTCCAAGCTATAAATCAACACGTAGGTTTCCATGTCGATTCGCTCAAAGTAACCATGATGGGAGAAGTATATACAATTTCTTCGAAAACCAGACCCGAGAGGAACAGGTGAGAGAGCCATGGACGAGTGTTCGCACAGGAAGAAGCAGCAGTCCCCCAAGTCCCTCACTTCCACCCATCGGTACTCATCCTTAAGTAGTTTAACAACAACCGCTACCCCTTTCCTGGGGACGTTGATAGCATCTTCAAATGGTCTTTTCACTCCAATAAATTCACCATTAACTTGAAAAACATAGGAGTGATAACAGAAGGTACTTAAATCGTATGAAACCGGCATTTCCAACGATGATTTCATAATCATTTGCACCGGCTCAATGCTCCAAACCTGAACGTGGTCGAAATCGTGGCTAATACAGTACAGGAGACCTTGGTGGTCTGCAATGTTTTCGAGCAAACGCGGAGTCGCTACCATGGTCCAAGCATTGTCACGGTCGGGTTTGACAACGATGAGCCAGATGAAGAAGATTGCCGCTACATAACAATCGCCAGGTTTGGCCGGATTTCCTATGATTATTGCCCTCCCAATGTAAGTGAGTTTGTAGTCATCCGTGGAGCACACCGAGGGCAACAATATTTGTTCCCGGGTAATGGGGTTGAGCAGGTACAAAATCTCCATGTCCACACTCGCCATGACTAACCAACCATTATTCGACGCCGCGAAGCAGAAGTGGTTGCGGGCCTCCGGCAAGTGAAGCTGGAAAGTTTGGCCGCCCATGCCCCAGTCATAGAAGTCCCTTGTGTCGGAGTTGGGGGAGCAGCGGTCGGTCTCCTCATCGGTAGCCATGAGCTTGGGAACAGAGAAGGCCCTAAAGCCCCTTACCTCAAGGGGCCCCGGTAAGCGAATTATGTGAAAATTTTGTTCCGTACCCCCCTCAGAGTAGCTCAAGTTCTCCAAGTCGGGGACACAACTCTGGTCCTCCTCAGGAACCATAAGCTTGGGAAGATGGAGGGAAGAAATGCCGATAAGCGCCTCCAACTGCTGGGCATAACCCAACCATTGGTTTTCAACCACTAGGGATCTCCATGACCTGCAAACAGCGCTGAATGTGACAAGATCAGATAGCGTAGCCGTCATCCTTTCGGCGAGGAGGTAAATAATGTCCAAAGGAACGTTCGACCAAACGCCGCCGGTGATCATGGCGCCCTTCTTAATTACCCTTTGTACTAAAATTCTTCCTGCATGTATTTTGAAAAGATCGTATATGTTAGCTAATACGTATTTGGTGTGTGATATCACTCGGTGGGGTTTGGTGGGTATTTTGTAACGACCCGCCCGAACCGACCGGGTGTTACTTCAAAATATAATTAATGTAACGGTAATATTCCAGAACATGGACCGGAACGCAGCAATTATGTCTTGCAACATATAATATGAATCATAATAATAAATTATGTTCTCTAAAATATACCACTTGTAACGACCCGTCATTTTTCACAATATTATGGGCCTAGCTGGGTAGGCGTTACTCGAAATTAAACCAAACCAACCCTGTAACAACCAGCCCTAACCGGTCCGGGCATTACTTATATGTTACATGATTTCTACTAAAACCATAAGTATGACTCATTTAAAGTAAATTATCGTTAGTCAAGACATAATAATAATAGTCTCACAGTCTTGGATCGTTTTCCAAAGCCACATGTATAACACAAGAAAATAAAAGGAAGTCCAATTTATTATCCATTATCCTACCCTGAGTTCGTAAAATAACCACCAACCATACTTTTATTCTTCCTTAGGTGAGCTGAAATCAAACAATCTTGATTAGTTTACATACCCATATCAGGATCAAGCTCAATGTAGTTCTATAGGCTCTCAATTCATTCTGAGATTAGGTAGGTCCATTCTGACATGTCTATTATTGGCTGTCAGATCCATTCTGACATGTCCATTATTGGCTGTCAAGTCCATTCTGACATGTCCATTATTGGCTGTCAAGTTCATTCTGACATGTCCATTATTGACTGTCAAGTCCATTCTGACATGTCCATTATTGACTGTCAAGTCCATTCTGACATGTCCATTATTGACTGTCAAGTCCATTCTGACATATCCATTATTGACTGTCAAGTCCATTCTAACATATTCATTATTGACTGTCAAGTCCATTCTGACATGTCCATTATTGACTGTCAGGTCCATTCTGACATGTCCAAGTCCATTCTAACATATTCATTATTGATTGTCAGGTCCATTCTGACATATCCATTATTGACTGTCAGGTCCATTCTGACATATCTATTATTGATTGTCAACATATCTATTATTGATTGTCAGGTCCATTCTCATATGTCCATCAACAAAACAAATAAGCAATTCAAAGAATCCCAACAATTATTGGTTGTCAGGTCCATTCTCACATGTCCATCAATAAAACAACTAAGCAATTCAAAGAATCCCAACAATTCTTGCAAATCGAAGGATGAAGCAAAGCAGCACACCCACAACAAAACAAACACTTGACCCCAAAGACTTGCAGCAGTTCATACCAAGCAGTCGACAAGAACCTCATGCATAAGACAATAGGGATCTAGCAACTTAGTAATGCGTCTCCAACAAACCATGCATGCAAGAATCCTAATGGAAACAAATAAGATGAGGAATAAAATACTCACGCAATAATGGGGAGGTCGCATGGGACAGAGAGGAGGCAAGAAGAATTTGACGGCTAGCAAAAAGTTTTTTTCTCCCCAAAGACTCCCTCCTCCTGCATATATATACACTTCAACCATTCCCTCCATTAAATTCTCATACCCCATCATCCATAGGTATTTCCTAGGTTCAACGAGCCCCTTTATTAAATTCTCACACCCCATTATCCATTCATTAATATGTATTTTTTAGGTAACCTTAAGTCGAACCATAACCGGTTGACTTGATAACCAACCATATCAGTTCATCGATATTTATTTCATAATATTTAAGTTCAAGTCTTGTAATAAAAATCATGGTTTTTACATATTTCCTAAACCAAACCTCCCTAGCTATTGCCCTTTCTACTACATCTGACTATTTATTATTTAAATTTTCACTTTGATCCAAATTCCAATCATATCATTTGTATTTGACAATCCTAAAGCTGGCATTTAAAACCTGGTTATGTTCTAAAAAATTTAATTTAGATAATAATATAAAATTTAAATTTAAAAAATTATTTAAGAAAAAATATTAATTAAATTAATATAAAAATAATCAAATTTGAAAACATGCTAATTTTGATATAACCCCAAACTATACTACAAACAATTTTATATATATACACACTACATACCCGACACCCAAAATGAAACCAAACTAAGTATTGTTGGGCAAGTACTTAGTTTCCTAAAAATAAACTTAATTATATGCTTATGAAACCCAAAACATTAAGGTCTGATCGGGATAGGTTTTGTGTGTACCCAAGCCAACAGGCACCCTAAGTTTCACGTTGTAACTAAGTATGATTACATTATATTAAAATTAAATCAAGACACGATTATGAACTATTTGCCAAAAGGGTTGGAATTTACAAATGATAATAATAATAATAATAATAATAATGTAAGTAATAGTATTGGAGCGCCATAAAAAATTACCGGTCCAAGTCAACTACAAATAAGAAAAGGTTAATTAAAACTTGTCAACAGCAAAAAAAAAAGTGTCTTTTAAGAAATTAGACGTAGGAAAATCCACATGCACTTTATTATTTTACAATTTATATTGATTGAAAAATTAATTATCAACTAGCAATTGTATGAAATAACAATATACAAAATTAAACTATACAAAATATGATCGGTTTAAATTAAAAAATACCTATTTAATTTTAACAATATAATATGTATACCACATGTAGAGATGGGTCTAGGCATGATAATTTCTTTATTGTTCTAAATACTAATTGATTAATTATGATAACAATGAATAAGAGCCTAATAATTTAAGAATTCCTTATTAAACTAGCGGAAATTTTATTATTTGGCATGTCCCAATATCATGTTAAAATTTATTATTTGTGGTATAAGATTTTGCCACGACTTTGCAATGACATCTAGTATCAAAAACTTCGACAAGACCTTAATGTACATGTCAAAAAGTAATAAAATTATTTAACAAGGGTTATTTATATTTCGCATGTTCTCATCTGCACTGCAATGAACCAAGTTCAATCTCGAACTCAAACAGGTCCAACCTATTCGTTGATTTGGCTCCATCAATCTTAGAGCAATTTAAGAATTAAGTATATTGACCTCGTATAACGAACACCAATTCTCTATACAAACATCCTAATCTGTGAGGAGAGCACAAGCTGAGAATACCTCAAGAAGGAAGTTGCAAGAAGGAATGCGCCAAATAGAAACTTTGGGTTAGTAGCCGAGGAAGGAGAAAAGAAAGATATGAACAGAGACGAGGTTTGAGAGGGCTGGAGTACTTTTTATACTCCCCTCCTCTCCATCCATGCATCAAGAGCCTTGTATTTATGTATTTTCAACAGGCCTAGGCATTAACTTCTAACTAATTTTCCAACAGCATTAACCGCCTTCACCGGAACCCCAACATGACCACAGTAATTGGAAAAAATTTTAGAGACTCCAAAATATACGCCTCACCAAGATTGGGGCACCTTGTCACCTATTCCTTCCTACAGCCTTGGATTTTGGAGTTAGTGGCCTCATCTTAGTGCGGTGTCCATTTTGGAGTCTCTAAAAAATTTTCCAATAATTGAGCTTGGCTTAATTAATCCCAAAACTCTTGGCATTAACTTTAGCGAAAGTCCCGCAAATGAAACTCCAAGACTGCAGGTCATAAATCCTAAATTAATCCCATGCAAATTAAACCACACACTTCTTTATATCACTTGCTAGGATAGATTGACTAGTTTTATTCTTGTACAAGCTATCCTTTCCCAGTTTTTTGGGTCGTGACAAGCTTGTAAACTCAAGCTTCTAGCTCAAATGATTAATGTTTGTCTATACAAGTTACCTCCATAATATTACTTGCAAATGGGCCTGAAGAAACCGGATAGGTGGTCCATTACAAAATTATTGCGCTATTATGTTTGGGCCAGAGATGTGGATCTTTGTTATCTACTGTAGAGCAACTTAAAATTATTTCATCAAAATCTCTGCGAGGTCAGAAACGAACAATTGTGTAAACAACATGAGGACAGTGTTATAGATGATTTTCAACTACTGATCACCATTACATATATTGTCACTCCATACGTAAAACATACCAATATTGGAGTATTTGCTGGTAAAACAGATCCAATTTTGGTGCCTTCAGAAAGCCATATTTTGTGAACATTCATTTACTCATCTTCTTTCAGAGTTACAGTAGTACATACCGCGTTGTTTTATGCCACTCTATACGCGAACTGGGTAATTAATCATCAATGTAAGTCCATGCATGCATATATTGGCATCCCTCTCAACAATCGCAATTTAAAGAGTGCACCTTTTAATTCTATAATATGAAGAGGGTACCTTTCTACTTGTAGGAGTATTCATTTCTTACGAGTTTCACTTGCTAAGAATCAAAAAGAGAAATAAACAAAAGAATCTCTTTAGAGAAAATCTCGGGAAAAAAATTCTTCCTCTATTATTATAACTAAGTATTAGACATGCATTTAGGAGAAAAAGTATCCTGTCTATTTGTAATTAAATTAACATGATATATTATTATACAGTTGTACTCACGACTAACGTATTCTCTTTTCTGAAATTTCTTGTAATTTTTAATGTTATTGTACGCATGCACTTATAACATATAATAAATGCATAATTAGATACTGTTTTTTAACTGAACTAAATAATTACTGTTTAATCTTTTCGACGCGATTCTTAAAATGAGGCTAAAATCAAATAATTCATCTTATTGGAGGAGCAGCTATACTATGCTAGCTAATTGGTTTCTAAGTAGAGTCGACATAAAATAAAATACTGAATGGTGGGAAGTCGGCGAGGAAATGACAACGTTCGGCATTTATATTATCAAGCGCATGGTGTTGACGGTTAAGCGTAGCGTTTACCCTCAACTTTGCTTGATAGCAAAAGCCGGGGCTGTATGCATTTATGTTATCAAGCTCGATGACCTCGAGTCGAGACTTTCGGCGTTTCCATCCCATCGACTTCGCTATTGGAAAAAAGCCAATTTTTTTCTTCTGATATATACATATTTAGCTGCTTTTCTCTTTGATCGCTTTCCCATGACCAATCGATATAAAACAGTTCATCTTTCATTAAAAATGATAGCTCTGGTTATTAAAAGCAAAAAAGGTCACAAACAAACAGTTGCGTAAACAACATGCATGAGGACAGTGTCAGATGATTTTGAACTACTAATCACCATTACATGTATTATTACTCCATATATATCGACACCAATTGTTATCCAATATTTTTGGTGCCTTCAGAACAAATGGATGTAGTTATACTGCTAGATTATTAAAAGCTGTGATTAGTTTAGCACCCCGAATCTGGTTCACCTAAGAATCAGATCAAAACTATTACAATCGAGCTCGAACGAGAATCGGACTAAAGCAACCCTCTTAGCATCTCGAGAAAGAAAGACACTACTAAATACGCAACCAACACTTAATAGAAAAAGATAAATAGATGTGTGCAATAAGTTAATAGGAAGCTACGTGCAATGACATGACTTGATATCACTTAACACGAAACAAGGACAAAAATATAAAAATAAGGTAATTAGTATATCAAAACAATTGCTAAAACTAAAATTTATGTGTCTCCTCAAGAGGCATGATATCATGCCCGATCTGCTATTACAAAAGTCGGTTAGAGCATATATCATGATACATAAAGTTAACATGAACATGTATCAAACACAAACCAAAGAACAAAAAAACAATGGCATGGGGAGCACGTGTGTGTATAACAACTATCTATCTTCCCACGAAGGCTGACTCAATACACAAGAATATAAGACCTATATATAATAGGAAATTTATCATCAACAAATATTACTAACCCCAAAAATAACCAATATAAACTGGTAAGTAGATTGTGACTTCCGCGTCACTAGGAGGAAAACTAATATATAATTCCATGGAAACACTTAAAGGGCACCTACTTATGAATCATCAAGCAGCAGATTAGATAGCATTCTTAACTAAACTAGTGTTGTGTTACTCTTGGCAAATGTCCCTTTCGGTAATAAGTAGTCCAACTTTCAAGGAAAAGCATATATCTTAAGCCCTCTCAAAACCTCCATATAACACTTGGTCAATAGCACAATTGTCTATGACGATGAATGCGGCAACAACGGTGCTAAAATTGGGCCTAGGTCGATAGTCAGCCGCGAGGTGGATGCAATGGTGGTGATCCGGTGGCCACGATGGTGGTGATCCGGTGGCCGGAGAGTGGCCAGAATCTCGCCGGAGGTGGCCCAAAGTGGCAGCGACAATAGGGTTAGAAAAACACCGAAATGTGGGAGAAAATCCTAGAAAATGAGAGGGTATTGCTAGGGCTGACGTGGCCGAACTAAATATTGCCATGTGGTATGATGGGGTCATCCGAAAACTCGTGGGCCTAGTGGGGTCTACATAAAATATATACAATATACATATAGTTTAGAGTCAAAACTAATTTGAGGCCTAACGGTGATTCTATAAACAGAAATCAAGGCAAGAAAGTTAAATCAGTCTTGAAAGTATAATTCAACCCGATGAAGATCTGAGATTTAAATTAAACTACGCCCACATGTGCAATCCAATAGTTCACAATCCCTAAGATACATTCAAAATAGATACCCTCAAAACTCAACCGAATACTAAATGCTACAACGACTTGAATTTAACATTAAAACTCTAAACTAACACAAGTAAGAACTTATACACATTAAGTATACATTACTAACTCATAATCTATTGTAGCATAACTGAAGTTATCATCTGCATACCAGGTATATCCAACCTCTATAATATACTCATAAGATTATTTGGGCCTCGTACTTATCGTCTAAAAGTTGAATCGACTCAAAACGAGCCCAAATCGAGCAAGGTAACAATCGTGTAAAACCCTAACCTAAAGTTTGGGGTTGACCGTTAGTCTTTTGGCCACTTATTAATAAATGTCCCCTTGGGTTAAAAAAATAGAGTTACAGTAGTAAATACAACATTGTTTTATACCACTAATTGAGCTTATGCAGAGTTGGTAAATTATAAATGTAAAACTCCATGCTTGTATATTGACGTACTTACTATATATATATATATATATATATATATATATATATATATATATAGAAAGAACGAAAGAGATAGAAATGCTATGGTGACAATTTAAGAACGGAGGAACTCATGTTCAGACCAGTAGATATATCATGTTTCACCCGCTGCTCCGTCTCTGCTCCGGGCCATGGCAATGGTACTCTCCCAGAGCCAAATGTCAAATGTCTGCACAAATTTCGTGTTATTTAGACAATAATAACAAAACAACGTAAAGAGATGCATATATATATATATATATATATATATATATATATAGCAAAATCAAATATAGCTAATAAAGCTTGCCATCTAGCAAAAATATGTTTAGAAGCAAGATTTTCAACATCTTTTTCTAAAATAAACTTAGCAGCAGTACAATCTATTCTTAAAAGAAATTTAGTATTTAAAAGATCATCTTGAAATTTTAAAATACAATTAACAATACTTAACATTTCTTGTTTAATAGTAGAATATTTAAGTTGTGTATCATTCCATAAACCAGAATGATATCTAATAATATAAGGTTGGTCCTTAATTATTTGTTTTAATATTCCCCCATATCCAAGATTAGATGCATCCGTTTCTACTATTTTTAAAGAGGAAGGATGAGGTAAACTTAAACAAGGTATAAACTGACTTTTTTGTTTAATTTTCTTAACAGCTTGGGTATGGGCATCTGTCCATGGAGGTGGATTCTTTTTCAGTCTTTGAAATAAAAGTTTACAATCAAAAGCTAAGTTTTTATAAAACTCTGCTATATAATTTAAACTTCCTAAA
Organism: Piper betle; assembly: GCA_033002965.1. Taxonomy (NCBI): domain Eukaryota; kingdom Viridiplantae; phylum Streptophyta; class Magnoliopsida; order Piperales; family Piperaceae; genus Piper; species Piper betle. The sequence goes on along the minus strand of JAURVB010000543.1, from coordinate 20,398 downwards.
AATCTTTGTAATTGATTTTTATCTAATATTTGATCTGGAAATTTATTTGAAAATTCAATAACTCTTTGAATTGGTTTAATATTTCCTTTTTCTATATTATGTCCAAGATATCTAATATTAGTTTGGACTAAATTCATTTTAGATTTAGATAAAACAATTCCATTATGAATTGCTATTTTATAAAATTGATTTAAATGTTTAAAATGTTGATCTAATGATGTTGAGTAAACTAGTACATCATCAATATATACTATTATAAAACTGAGATAAGGTGAAAAAATATCATTCATTATTTTCTGAAATTCTGAAGGAGCATTTTTTAAACCAAAAGGCATAACATTCCATTCGTATTGTCCAAATGGAACATTAAAAGCAGTTTTATATCTATCTTCTTCTTTTATTTGGATTTGCCAAAAGCCCGATTTTAAATCAAACTTACTAAATATTTGAGCATTATATAAATTTTTTAATAAATCTTTTTTATTTGGTATAGGATATCTTATCCATTTTAATACCTTATTTAAAGGTTTATAATTTATAACTAACCTTGGTGCACCTCTTTCTATTTCAGATGCTTTAAAAACATAAAAAGCAGCACAAGACCAAGGTGATTTACTTTCTCTAATTAATTTATTATCTATTAATGTTTGTATTTCCTTTTGACAATAAATTACTAATTCTTGATTCATTTGTATAGGTCTAGCCTTTGTAGGAATTAATCTATCATTAAAATCATTTTCATAGGGTAATGAGACTTCATGTTTTTTCCTATTCCAAAATGCACTAGGTAAATCGTTACATAAATCTTTTTCAAAAGATTTTTTATATCTTTTATTCTATTTTCTATTAGAGGTGAATTTATTTTACTTTCTAAGATTAATTTATTTACTTCATCTTTTAAATATGTTATTTGTCTAATTTTATTCTTTTGTTTATTTTTCATTATAGATATAAACGATTGTCTTTTTGGAAATTCTAATTTAAAAGTTATATCTTTTCCTTGTAGATGTGTATGAATTCCTACATCATCTACAAAGAATGGTTCTATTAAAGCTGTAAAAGGATTTCCAAGGATTACCTCTGATCCTATATTTTTAACTAAGATAAATGTTAAATAAATACATACTTCTGATATACAAACAACTGCATTTGAAAGTTTATATTTTACTTGTAATTTTTCTTCATTTGCTGCAGAAAGAGTTTGTTTTGTCTTTTTATAATATTTAGTAGGGATTAACCCTTCTTGTATAATATTTCTATCTGCTCCTGTATCTATTAAAGCTAGGGTTTCCAAACTAAATTCTTTATTTATAATAATTTTAATTTTTATCATATATTTTCTTGTAATAGTTTGTTCTATAATATTTAAATAATTTCTCTTCTGGATCTTCATCTCTGAAGTTTCCATTGTCTTAGAACTTTCTCCTATTTGGAAATTTTTTAATTCATCCAATAAGTTAATTTCCTCTTCATTTTCTGTATCATTTTTAATTTCTTGTCCTAATTCTAAGACTTCAATTCTTCTTTTTAATGATAAAACTTCTGTTTTTAATTCATTTATTTCTTTTATTAAATCATTAGTAGTTATGGGTTTTTCTTTTTAAATCTTCCTAATACCTCTGTCATAGTATAGGAGGGATTTAATATTGCTTCTGTCTCAGGTTTAAATTTAGATTTCTCCTTATTTTTAGATTCAATAATTTTCTCTATAAATTTACGTTGATCTTCTTTATTTTCTATTGAATCTATCATATCTAAAAGTAATTCTTCCTGAGCTGTAATTACATTAATTTGTAAATTATTTAAATCTTTTATTATGTTAGTTTCTTCACAATCACAAATACTATCACTATCTGAAGAACTCTCTTCTTCAGTAGTTGTATTTATTTCTAATGCTTCATTATTAGATGTATCATATTCTGATGTTTCTTCTTGATCATCTATTAAATTTAAAAGTATTTCTTTTTCTTCTTCAGAAATTTTTAATTCTCTTATCTTTTTCTTTAGTCTACACTGATTACGTGTATGACCTGTTTGACCACAATCCCAACATATTATTGGTTTGGTTTTCTTTTGAGGTTTAGAAGGTTTTCTTGCCTTAGAACTAGAAGGTTTATTTTTTATTTTTTCACTTGGTTTCTTTCTTCCTATATGGAATATAAGGTCTTCTAGTTTTCTTTCTAGTAGATTTATTTCCAGATTTAGAAATTTTTGTTGGATAATTTGGAAGCAAATTTGTTCCAAATTGATTACAAAATTCTCCTAATTCTCTTTTACCTAAAAGTCTTTGTTTCTTTAATTGACTTTTAATTTTTAAATCATTACATAAACTTAGTCCTTCATTTATTACTTGTCCTACTAGTTGTCCGAAGGTATACTGTTCATAAGGAATTATCCCATTATGTAAACTTCTAAGTTTATTTCTTACTTTTTCTGCAAATAATGTAGGTAAACCTGAAATAAATCTTTCCTTCCAAATATCATTATTAGAGTCTTCTCTTTGATATAACAAAGTTTGAAATGTATCTTTATACCATCTAAAATGTGTTAAATTAGGGCATCTTAAATTTAATATTAATTCTTTAATTCTTTCTTTTAGACTAGTTAATTCTCCAATAAAATGTCTTAGTATAGTTTGAATTAACGTATATACAGTATCTTCTATAGGTTGATTTGTATTTGGTTCTACTTTTATAGCACTTAAAATTTCTAATTTTTGTGCAGTAGTTAAATTATTATCCCACCAACCTTTCAATTGTCCTGAAAAGCCAGCTATTATCATTTCAGCTATTTGTCTATCTGAATTATTATTAGTTCTACAAATAGTAGCATACATTAACATATTATGTAATAATGTAAGTATCTGATATTCTGAGAATCCATCAAGATTCCATTCATAAATAGATTTTCCATTATAACTTAAAACAGATTGATTACTTTCTTCAAATAATACTGTAGCGGGTGTTGGTCTTTGATAATAATTTCTACTAAAAGGTAAAGGTTGTACTAAAGGTTTTACTTCATTTATACTATCCATAAACTGACTTTTTAAATCAGTTTCATGATATTTTACTACCTTTATAGAATCTTTTATGTTTAAATGACCTAATTTATCTGTTAATTTTTCTAAGAATTCGTTAGTTAATGGAGGTCTTGTATTAAATTTTTTCGTTATAGTAGGAGGTTTTATTAGGGCAGACTGAAGCAAACTTGTTCCTATTACTTCATCTATCTTACCTTTATCCTTTGCTCTAGGTAACCAAGTTTCCTCTATAGTGGATAATTGAGAAGCTATCGTCTGTAAATGCATATGTGTATAATTATTTTGTTTAATTAAGATACTCATATCTTCAGATTTATTATCTGTAGATACAAAACTTAATGCTTCTATAGATCCATATTTAATTTTTCCTACAGGAGGATGTTTACTATATATGGTTTTTCCTTCTTGGTTTTCCCAAGAACGATTTTCTTTATTTACTAAAATCTTTGGAGTTACAAATTCCTTAAACCATTTTTTAAACGGAATTTCATAACCTAATGTTGTTAAATCTTCATAATATTTAATTTTATATTCTTGTATTTGAATTTTATCAAAAGTATTAAAATACCAATTTCTAAAGGTTTTATTTTTCTCTAACATAAATTCTTTAGAACATTTAACTCTATCTGGAATATATTTGATAGTATTTATCTTAAATTCCATTTCTGAAAAGCTTGGCTCATCCGTATATAACGCATGAGGAATTCTTTGTTCTGACATAAGTATGCCAGTTATATATATATATATATATATATATATATATATATATATATATATGTTTAAGAATGGTATTATGCATACTCGACGGTGTCATCGAAGCTCCAATTGGTCCAGCCTTGGGGTCGATGGTCTTTGAGAGATAGGTGTTGGCGAAGATGACACTAGAGTACGCAGCCCTTGCCCGGCTCATGTACACCTGACCTATGCCGTAAACCTTCCCCTGGAGGAAGATGAACCGGCTCTACTTATTGGGGTCGGCTCCGTAATGAGCAGTGATCAAACCACGAACCTCCGCTCTGTTGCCCGCCACCACGAACACTCGCAGCTCTTGAAGATGCTACGGTCATGGCCGAAGATGAAGTCAGTGGAGCCGCTGATGTAGCAGTTGGCTTAGTAGTGCTGCCTCTTGGCGTCGAACAGGGTGTTGTGAGAGCTGTAGAAGCCGCGGTGGTAGAAGGCCACCTTGTCTGCCGCAAGATAGGCCGCCACCGACACTGACATGCACCCAGTTCTCCGATCGGCGCTTCGTTCGACAATGACATGCACAATATTATTATCGGTCTATTCGGAACATTGTGATTGAATAAAGAGGAAGAGGGTGGGGTTAGTATTGTCGATAGATAAATAGATAGATGGATGGATGTATGCCTAGAAGCTGACACCGAAGACAACCACATTGCTAGCCTTGACAGTGAAAACGGGCAGACCGGGCATTCTCTTTGGCCCTGTCGTCGTGTGTTACGAATGTCTTACCCTTCCCATTCCCTCTCATGAATATGTATGGTTTGTCATTTGGTATCACAACCTTCTCTCTTCCGTATTACCCAAAAAAAAACGCAGAGAAAACATTACCAACCGATGTTATAATCAACATTCAACAGGTATACAATTATAATGAAGATAACAACCAATTAAACGTTTATATACATATAATGTATGTACCTATAAACCTGTAGTTTCCGGCCCTGACGTGGATGATGACCCGGTCGGAGTTTCCCGCCGGAATATGGTCGACGTGAAGTCTTCCTTGCCCGACTTACCAACTAAGGTCGTTTGGTTGGTCTCGATTTTGGAGGATAGGAGTTCGGAGTCTATGACGCTACGGGTGAAGCCTTGGAGGTCAAGAGAGGTAGCGGAGGAACCAACATTGCAGAGGAGCAGGAAAGCCGGCAAGCCATCTTCGACCAGGAAAAGGGTGCTCTCACCTCTCTGTTGTGGGCGTTTCTCGTATAATATGGCACGGTGGTGTGTAATTTGTCTGTTTTTGCAGGTTTAGTCGTTTGGGTGGGAGCATTTGGGCGAGCTATTCCGGGTGTCGAACCGCTGTTGTGCCCCTTTTCCCTCTTTTGCCTCCATTGTACCATTTTTTGGGGGGCATAATAATCGATTAGCAGCTTAACAGCTATGAATCATCAGATTGAACCTCTATGGATTCTGAAAAATGTGGTTATAGATCTCATTTCTTCCAGACCAGCAAGCCAAATAAATCTATAAGAGAGGATTATTTACAGAGTTCCTTGGCAATCTCAAATCAGTTGTCTCTGATCCAAATCAGCAACAGTAAAATCACATTTCAAGTGGAACCATTTAAGCTAGTGTGTGATCATGAACCAAATCATGCCTTTTTAAGCTTATAAATATAGTAAATAAATTCTATTTGCTCTTTCTCCTAATTTTTGACCTACCATTCATCATAGAATTCACCCTTAAATTAATATGCTGCTCAAACCCAAAAACGCTGGTCAAAAATACAATTAAAAATGGCTTTACCCAGCTTGAAAGTTGGCAAAGAGCACAAGTTTCAATGGCTGTTCGGAGAATGTGCAGTGGCATTTTGAAGGATATAAACGAGAGGTTGCACAAGAATAGGCAATGTTCTCTACACAGATGATGAATACGTTAATTTTGTACAAAACCACAACGCATTTTTGAGATGGGTGAAAAAAAGATCAGAAACAAGGCTAACATACAAAATAACTAACCTATGGCCTCTGATCAACAACTTGAGTTGAATGTAGAATAAATTGTACTGCTACTCCGTAAGTAAGTCATCGTTTGCAGGAACCAAACTGCATGTATAAACATGATAATGCAGATGTGGCTTTAATTTATAAAGCATTGGCGCAAGTGGCTAGCAATAACCCAACACAGCTATTAACGATTGAGATATAAAAACAACAAAAAAAACTTTCAGAAAACTGGATTTGAAAATCAAACAACCAACCATGTTAAAAATCAAAGCTTAGAAGGCTTCCGCTTCAACCGTCTAAACTAAACTTCTGTGCTAGGACATCCTCCTCATCAGGTCCTTGACCAAGCAGGGCATCAGGAACTTTCTCTATGTGCTTCTCTGGCTATTATTGTAATGTAAAATATTTAGTGAGGTTAAATAAATGTACACAAGAACAGGGAGGTGAAAGAAAAAGATAAGAGAGGCTAACCATGAAAATCTTTAAAATAGACCACAACAAGAAATCTATGATCATAACCAGACAAAAAAGCTTCCCAGCCCAAGCCCCACAATTGAGATACCTTCAAAGAAACAACAAGACCAAGACACTGACATCATACAAGCCTCTTAATTATTTTTTAATTACTTGGTTGCTTGATCTAAACAAAGAACGGCATAAGGGCCAAAAGCGGCACAGTGACTTGAAATTATAATTCATGAAAGCATGGGCTACAAAGATATAAAATTCAGTCATGTATTGCATAACACAAAAAATAGACATAGTATAAAGGTGTATATTTAGGTAGTTCAAAACACATCATAAATTTGGAGGAAATCTAGCTCACCAAATAGATGTAATGATTTTACCAGCACATTATAAACACAAGCACCCAAATTATAACAGAGGGAAGCAAAATTAATGATGCAATGCGTCTATACATACATTATGAGACACCTTTACTAGTATGAGAGTAACATCTTTGACTCAATTTAATAATAAAGGAGATCTAAATAAAACCAAGGAATAAGATGCATTGCATTTACTAGTGTATTTAAAGTTCAGTTTATCTTGTAAGCCTATAAATATGAGCTATCTCTTTGTAAAAGACAGCTTTGGATGAATTGACATTTATCCTGTTTTTCAGTATTTCTTACCTTTTTAGGAGTAAGTTGTTAAGTTAAATCATCTCCTTTTCCTATTTTGCATCACTTATCAACATTTATACATAATAGGATTTTTTATTGAATATTTTTTTAAAAGCAGAAGAACCATCTCAATAATTTAATATCCAGCAAATAAATTTGGAGAAATATACCGTGAAAGCCTCTGTAAAAAATCTTCAGAAGAGCACTGCAGAGCACAATGATAGACAATTTCTGTTCTTTTTGCTACATCATGCCAGCTATAAAGTCCTTTCATCTGAGCCCAAAAATTTATTAAATTGTCAAATAGGAACTAAAAAATTCAATTCATAGGAAACAATTATTGAACTTACGCGGAGATGCATATCATGTGGATCAATGGTTGGAAGAATGTGTATTGCTTTTCTGATTGCACGCACCATATCACCAGGATCAGGCTCTGCAAGAACGATCATGTCATCTGGAAGAACCTAAAAATGCAAAAATAATGAAGAACACTGCCTTAGTTGCGTGGTTACCAAAATAATAGATGATTTTCTAAGAATACAGTAAATATCCAAACCTCAGGCACACCTCCGACACGTGTGCTAACAGTAAGTAGCCCGCAACTGGCAGCTTCTAAGATTGCAATGCAAAATGCTTCTGTGAGAGAGCTGCACAGGCATAAATTAAAAAGGAATCAAATTGACTGATGGCAAAAATTCACATTGTCATGAGTAGGAAAAGACTATGTTAGCAAGAACAAGCTGCAAAAGGAATAAAAAGATAAACTCACACCAAACCATGTAACTATCCCTTATTCAAAACTGGACTAAAATGTGATGAAGGAGCCATATATTATAAACCATTCTTCCTAACACGAGCACTTTCCTGACTTCAATTGAATTCTAGCATAGAAAGGGAAACTTCCTAATGGCAGAGGTTCTCCAATATCTCTGATATGGTCTAAGTTTGACTTGTTCATTTGCATATTTTGAACTTTAATCTTAAGTGAGATATACATTAGGAGATAAACCTACAAATATGCAATCTATTTTAACTTTTTTTTTATTACAAATGACACTAAGTACAATCTCCTATTCTCTGTTGTTCTAACAGCTATGCATATATTTCCTAACATCAACAAGTCCGTTTTGCTTTTTTTTTTAAAAAAGGAGCCCTCCTGTTAGCTGATATAATAAATAGCTATGGCATAAGTGCAATTTCTGGTTATTCTGGAACATGGATTGTGGTATGACTGACATTGGGTTTTTGAGGGAAAGAAGGTGATACAGCAATATGTAGCAAGAAATTGGTTTAAGAGCAGAAATAGTGAAAAAATGGCAATCTTGCTAACTCCAAAATCTCATTTAACTAAGAACGCTAGACTACAAGTCAGAAGCTTGCCCACTAAAAGGTTTTCTACTTGGACTCGATTCAAATAAAAAATCAATGAACTTAAATAGAAAAGGAATGCTACAAGAGAAGCAGTAATCAGCTGGATAAGAAGCAAAAAGTTAACACTACAAAGTTACCTGTTTAAAAAAATATGACCTGCTGTTAGCACAGAACGGACATGGGCATGCAGAACAGGTCCTAACATTTCAACTCTATCTTGAAGGGAATGCTTTTCTCGCATCTCTTCTAGCCGAACACGCTTTGGTCCATCTCCTCCAACAATAAATCGAACCTAATACAAACACAGGACTACTGCTTACAGAAAAGTTTTTCACACAATCAATATGTAAAACACTGTGAGCAACTGCACTATATAATATCATGGATATATCATAGCATACAATATTTAATCAGAAATACAAACAGCATTGCAAGTGCATGACCAATGCCAGTAAGAACCTCAGACTTTTGACATTTGTTCACTCAGTTATCGTGTGTTCACTCTATTATAATAGGAATTCGCAGTTGCATACCTAACTAAAAAATTTAAAGCAAAGAATTTTTCTCTCTGCAACATACAAATTGCATTTTTTCTCTCTGCAACATACAAGTTGCATTTTTTTCTCTCAAATTGATTTTCTCAATGTTACTTATTTTCTTATTATGTTAGTTCCTATTCCTCTTTGCTGTGACTTATGTTGCTATTAAGGTAGAAAGTAGCAACTTTGATTTGGTAATGGTCTGTGCCAACTCTAACAATTCAACTAATTGACCATCTTCCCAAATTCCTACTTCAAATTTTTATTCTAAAGCTATGCACAACATGACTCTGCTTCCCAATACTTCATATTTTTCACTTCCATAAAAATTCCAACTGGCTTATGCAGCCAATGCTGAGGAAAATTGCTATTCCTATGATGTATACTGCTAATGCTCTTTATGTTAATAATACACTTTTCCTTTCAGCTTTTACACTCTTTACTTGTAATAATTGCTTTATTCTGGATCACCAGAAAAACCACAAAAGTTTCCAGGCTGTGTATGGTGGATCATCCCCGCTCTTCCATACTCACAAAACAATTGTCTATATACTAAAATAATAGCAATTATTTGCATCGTGTACTTGTGAGGACTTTGAAAGCCCATCACTTACTAACAAAAAGTGGTAGGCTTCATTCTAGGACAAAATAGCTCTCAGTCAGTTGGTCTAAATCTTTCATAACCATCAGTCCTGATTGTAGTTCTTTTCATTCAATACTCAATGGTATTATGTAAAGTATTGTACTTCTTAAATTAATTGTTGATTGCTTAATGATGGCGATTGTTGACTATCCAATGTCAATTTCTAGCAAAAGATGAGTTTGTCTTTCTATAAGAAAGGTGGTCCTAAAAAGCCCTTAGGCAGAAACTATTGCAAGAAAATGCATCATTTAGAAGAAAGAATATAGGGAAAAAGAACTTACATTGGAATAAAGTTGGCAGACTTGAGGGATCACTTCGACAAGCAAGTCTGCACCCTTCCTATAAACCAATCTACTAATTACAACTATAACAATCTCATCATAGCTGAGACGCTTTGGAGAAGGACGAAACATTGCAGTGTCAACCGCATTAGGTATCACATAAACTTTTTCAGGGGTAATCCAGACCTCAAAACTGTGTTCTCTTTGCTTGTGTGAGAAACACAGATAGCTCCATTGACATCAGCCAAAGTGAATTGCAACACTTTATTCATGTGAATGCTTCCAATATCAGCAAATCCATAGAGAGAGTGATCAGTAAATATGACCTTGTACCCCATGGTGCGAGCATGCATTAAAGCTTCATGACAAAGTGTTGAAAAGGCTTGATGTCCATGAACTAAAGAGATATCTTCCCGAATGAGAATTGTCCTGATAATGGAGAGTGTTCCATAGAGGGTTGGCAGAGTATTCTGCATAAGAAATGGCTTCCAAGGAATATAGTAAACTTTCAATCCACCCGTCATATACCGAACACCAGATCGTGTTCCATAAGCATGTGTCATTACCACGACCTGTTCACCAGGGCAAAAAGAAAAGGCAGTAAGAGAACAAGGAAGTAACTTTACATGATGGCATAATCTAAGATACATCACGTTGTAACTTGTAAGGATCAAACCAAAAACAAATGAAAGGATAACCAAAAACTTGTACAAGCAATTCTGAAAGATTGAAGTGAAAAGTGCACGAAGACAAAAGCATTAAGAGTCTACACCTTGTGACCGAGCTTTAGCAGGCATTGAGAGAGATAGTAGATGTGACTCTCAACGCCACCAAAATTTGGATAGAAAAAATCTGAAACCATCAAAATTCTCAATCTTTGATACCCGTTTGTGGTGCCTTCACCTGGAGCTGCAGTCTGGCTGTCATCCAGCCCTTCCCCAATGCTCCTCCCCGCCAATGCCATCGACAACTTTTATGCTATCTCCCTCCTCCAAATACACAGCTAGAAGTGATACAGAGTTCATTTGGAACTGAATTGATCGGATATAACCTCACATCCAAACCCCAACCCATCTTCATGATCTCTATCTGTCACGAATGAACAAATAGTACATAAATCGGCCCTTGAATCAGAATCACTGAATAGATCCATTAACGTTTGAAATTTTCTTGGAATATATCAAATTTCAGTAAGAAAAAGCATCAAACACATCAATACATACATACTTGTACAAAGAAATCTGTGATAAATCAAACAAAATACCCAAATCACATAAAAAATTCACATCATGGTAAATACAAAATACAAATATACATGCATTTCCTCCACATCAAAGACAATAATAAAACCAATGATGCCACACCTCAAAAATTCTATCATATAGACAAACGATAAATTCTAAAGGTGGGGTACCTAAAATTCCTGGAGTTTGGGAGTCCACCCCTGTTCGATGCCAAGGACGATGGGATTGCAGGACAATGATGGCATCGTCCTTTCCGACGGTGAGAAACCGGCTATCGGCTGATCTCGGCGACGGCGGCCGCGGAGGCACTTTGACAGCAGCGAAGACTCCTCGAGTCCCCTTAACAAGTTGATAACTCCCAAAACAGGTGGCAAGGATCCTATATTTACTAATTTAGTCCAACCAAACCCAATTTACCAAATTGATTTATCTTTTTATTTATTTACAACGCGCCTCTGGCACGCTGCTCCTCCAATGCCACCCTCCCTCACCGTCTTCCCTCCTTCCTCTTCAATTTTTGTTATAAAAATTGAATTTTTTGTCACCTGCTATAATTTGATAGGTAAGCTCGAGTGGATGATGATTGTTGTTGTTATTATAATTAGCGTGGGTATATGGCATTGTAATATAAGGATTCCCCCCCAAGCAAAGTAAGAGTACAAGTACAGAGTTTAGCCGTATGCAGTTTGTTGCTTAGGCGTCCTTTCTTCTAAACTTTGTGAGCAAAAAACCATGTTGTGTGCCACTGGCGTTGGAACTAACCAAATAAAATCCTCATTTCAACTAAATTGATGTGAATATCAAACAAGATATAAACACACCACGAACCCGTCTTCATGTTAATCAACAATGACAGTAACATCCTCAAATCCAAACAATCAACTACAACAAAACCCATCAAAATCTAGAGAGAGAAAAAGGGCATATTACCGACAACGTTGGATCCGGCAGAACCGATCATCATGGGGAGGAGGAAAATCGGAAGAGCTTTGATCTGTGAGAAATCGTAGGCCCTTCCCCCCCCACCTCTGACCGACCGATTGCGGTTTGTTGGGCGACGCGAGGAAGAAGAATCAGATCCGTCAACTTTGTGGGGAATCCCCTGTTTTGACGGTTTTACCCCTCTCAGGTCCCCCTCTACTACTGTTACAGCCTTAGTCCGAGGACGTGCCGGGTGCGCGGGATTGGGCAGTTGTTCCCATGCATGCCGGGTCCGACACGAGTAGCACGGGGCTATTCGAGTGGTGAAACAACTGGTTGAGGCTAACACGGTGTTGCAGTTGCAGGTAACGAAGTGCCGAGCATGAGTCAGGTCGGAGACCAAATAAACCTCAAGATGATCGAGACAAGTGCTGGTGACCGAGCACTTGGGCGTCGATCATGATCGAGCATTGGTGCCGAGAACCGAGCGCGAGGACTCGAGGTTGATCGCTGCGTGCGGATCACGGAGTGCCGGGTGTGCGCTGGTTCGATGCTGGGGTGCGATCACTAGCGTGCCGGGTGAACGAGGATGTTCGAGCGCTGCCGAGACATCGGTGCAGCGTGCTCGAGCATTGGCGCGAGCGAGGCGTTGGCGTGATCGAGCGCTGCCGAGACATCGGTGCAGCGTGCGCGAGCAGTGTGCGCTAGCGAGGAGTTGGCGTGAGCGAGCATGATCGAGCGCTGCCGAGACATCGGTGCAGCGTGCTCGAGCATTGGGCGCTAGCGGGGTTGATGATCGAGCCATGACCGAGCGTGATCGAGAGTTGGCTAACGAGCACGCACGAGCCGTGAGCGAGCACATGATCGGTAGCGATGGGTCTGGCTGCACCAGCATGATCGATGAATGGAAGTTGATCGGTACTGGAGGCTTATCGGTAGCAGGGGTTATCGGTGGTGCGTCTGGGACGTGCACGAGGTTGCTGGTTGGTCGAGCCGAAGACTTGGGTCGAGCCAGGGGGTTGGACGTGTGGTGGTTGTAACTAACTACCAGCGCTGGACTTTGTTTGCCGATAGAGATAGAGATGGATCTTGATCGGAATCTTGGAGATAAGATTGCAACTGAATTGGAGATAAGCACGCCCAGGGCTGGATTGAATTGAGACGTCAAGGGAGTCCAGGTTCGTGGGAGATCTTGGAGATAATCTTTTGGGAAAAGATTATGCTCAGATTGTAGTTTATCTTGGAAGAGTTCAACAACGTGGAGACTCCTATATAAGGAGGAAGCCAACGTGAGGAAAAAAAGGAAGAACTGCTGAGAAGGGTCTTGGTGGAACGTCGTGGTCTTTCTTGTGGAGAAGAAAGAAACCTCATCAAGCAAAGTCGTGGAGTGCTGCAGATCAATTCCGGGAGTTGATTCTTCACGAGTTCGACGGCATAGGGTTGCTGGTCGTGGTGCTGTGATTGGAGGTACGACGTGGTTCTTCTCATAACCTAGTTTGCATTACTTGGTTGAGGGTTTTGCATGTAAACGAGTAGGTCGTGGGTGGCTGCTCGGGGTTGTGATTTGTGAGGACGAATGTGAGTGTGGGTGCTCTAGTTCTCGCTACTCTTCAGGGGAAGAGTTGAACACCGTGGGGTTTGCATGTCCATGGTGTAAGCGATCATAGGGGTGATTGCTGTATCCTTGTTTTGTGTTTAATTCAAGGTTGGAACAGGGGTTCCGTAATTGTGGTGTTGGCGTCTGATTTTGGGTACTAGCGGCGTTCTTTGATTCCGGGAACTTGCTGCGATACCGATCAGGGGATTGGTGTCAAGGATCGATATTGGGTGATCGATCAGAGTCGCTTCATACTACTTGCTTGGTTTGCTATTGTGGATGTTTTGAGAATTGTCTATCGGTACCGAACGATATCGTGCACTGGGCAATTTGGGTGCTGGTATTTGTGTTCGGCGTGCGTCGTGATTTGCAGGAGCGCAGGGGTGTGGCTTCGGGTCTCTTGTAGAGATCGTCCCGCTACACGTGTAGTGGGGTTTCTGTTGCGTACTTTGAAGGGAGGCTGGTGTTTCGGGAGCGAAACACGCCGCGCGGTTTGCTGTTGGGGCGAAAAATTTTGTCCCATAGAGAGCGGCCCGTGACAGAGGTATCAGAGCTGAGTTTCGGTGAAAACTGGTCGACGAAGCATCCTGTGAAGAAGTTGCACTATAACCTTCGGGGGAGGGTTCTCCACATTTACCGGTGAGATGGATACTCGATCCACTGATGCTCTCAGAGAGAGGGTCGCACGGCTGGAAGTGCTGGTAGGAGGGCCTACCAGTGATGGAGACGGACATACCGCCTTCGACAAATTGCAGTCTCTGGCAGAAGGGTTGTGGGACTTGAACACTCGGTTTACCACTTGGGCCGAGTCCAGCCAGGTGCGAGGTGAGACGGCGGAGATGGGAGATCTCCGGGCTGCGGTTGAGGAAATGCACGCAGATGTGGCTTTGCTCAAACAAGTGTGGGTAGCGCGGCCTCAGCAGGGTATTGCTGATCGTGTAGCAGAAGAAGCCGTTCCAGGAAGGCTCAAGGTGCCCGAGCCAAAGAAGTTCGAGGGGACCAGGTCAGCCAAGGACCTGGAAAACTTCATCTGGGACATGCAGGAATACTTCACTGCTGCGAAGGTTCCCGAAGATAGCCAGGTTTCGATGGCCAGTATGTTTATGACCGGTGATGCCAAGTTATGGTATAGATGTCGCGCCGAAGAGGATGAAGCAGCTGGTCGACACCGGATTGAGACTTGGGAGTTCTTGAAAAAGGAGCTTCGGGAGCAATTCTCTCCAACCAACACTACATGGGTGGCGAGGTCTCGATTGCAACGGTTGAGACAGACAGGAACAGTTAGGGATTACGTCAAAGACTTCAGCTCTTGTCTCCTCGACATCAAGAATATGTCGGAGGATGATAAGTTATTCAACTTTATCAATGGTTTGCAGACTTGGGCGCAGATAGAACTGAAGAGGCAGAAGATACAGGATTTACCTGCAGCTTTGGTGGCAGCCGACGCACTGGTGGATATTAGGCCAGGGCCAAGCAACACAGACGTGGGTCCGGCTAAGAAACTCCAGGGTGGTCAGGGCAATCAGCGGGGTGGCATGAGGAAGCCATCCAGGAGACCGAAGAAGAAGTTTCAGAACTTCAGTGCAGGGACTCAGGACAGGAAGGTAGCTGATCTGAAGAAGTCCGGGTGTTTTCTGTGCAATGGTCCGCATCTGGCTCGAGAGTGTCCAACCAAGGGCAAGCTCAGTGCCTTGGTGGCCGAAGCAAACCATGACCAGGAGGATGCGGGTCCTTCTGCTCGAGCATCTACCCTTCAGATACTCGGGGCATTGAGAGCTGGAAGAGCAGCTTCAGGGGGAGCTGATTTGATGTTTGTTCCGTGTGTAGTGAATGGGAGGAAGGTTTCAGCCTTGATAGACACTGGGGCAACCCATAGTTTTGTCTCCAAGGGGATGGCTACGGAGCTGGGGCTGAAAACCGGGACCAACACAAGTAAGATTAAGGCAGTGAACTCACAGGCGAAGCAGGTGGATGGCATTGCTAGAAGTGTCAGACTGAACCTGGGAGAATTCGAGGGCCGAGTGGATCTCATGGTCATCGAGATGGATGACTTTGGTTTGATCCTCGGCAATGCGTTTATGAGTACTGCTGGAGTGGGAGTTTTTCCACACCTGGGAGGTATACTGATCATGAGCACGGCGGGTGCAAGCTTTGTTCGTGGCAGTGGGAGGCCTTCTGGGGTCGAGGACCGCACTTTTAGTGGCGAGCACTTGTCGGCAATGCAAGTGGCTCGGGGGTGCAAGCGGGGAGCCTCGACTTATCTTGCTGTGATGAGAGAGGTCCAGCCGGATCACGTGGTGGTGGTGCCGGACGAACTGTTGGAACTGTTGGAAGGCTATTCCGATGTGATGCCAACTGAATTGCCAGACGGGTTACCTCCCAAGAGGACGATCGAACACCGGATCGAGCTGGAGCCAGGGGCAAGAGCACCAGCGAAGGCGCCATATAGGATGTCGCCTAAAGAACTCACAGAACTCAAAATCCAGCTGGGGGAGCTGCTGGATTCGGGGAAAATTCAGCCATCAACTGCACCGTATGGGGCGCCAGTTCTATTCCAGGAGAAGCACGACGGGTCGATGAGACTATGCGTCGACTATCGGGGACTGAATAAGGTGACCATCAAGAACAAGTACCCAGTTCCTTTAATTGCTGATCTGTTTGACAGGTTGAGTGGAGCGCGGGTCTTCACTAAGCTGGACCTGAGGTCAGGATACTGGCAAGTCCGGATTGCGCCGGAGGATGTGTCAAAAACAACTATGGTCACAAGGTATGGGTCTTTTGAATTCCTTGTGATGCCATTTGGGTTGACAAATGCGCCAGCTACTTTCTGCAACCTGATGAATGATGTGTTTCATGATTATCTCGACAAGTTTGTGGTTGTGTATCTGGATGACATAGTTGTTTATAGTGAGTCCATGGAGGAGCACCGTGGACACCTGAAGCAGGTTATGGATCGCCTGAGGGAACATCAACTCTTTGTGAAGAAAGAGAAGTGTGAGTTCGGCCTGGAGGAAATTAGTTTTCTCGGCCATAAAGTTGGTCAGGGGTCGGTGCGCATGGAGGAATCAAAGGTCCGAGCCATTGCCGAGTGGCCGGAACCGACGAAGGTGACAGAGGTGAGAAGCTTCCTAGGTTTGGCCAACTACTACCGGAAGTTCATACATGGGTACAGCCATGTAGTGTCACCGTTGACTGATCTGTTGAGGAAGGGACAGTCATGGGCGTGGACGGGTTCATGCCAAGCAGCTTTTGATGAGTTGAAAGCAGCTATATCTTCTGAGCCGATACTGAAGTTGCCGGACTTCAGTCGACCGTTTGAGGTGGTGACAGACGCTTCAGACAAGGCAGTCGGAGGAGTACTACAGCAGGATGGGCATCCGATAGCTTTTGAGAGTTGGAAGCTGAAGGACGCTGAGACAAGGTACTCAGCGCATGAGAAGGAGATGCTCGCAGTGGTACATTGCCTTCGAGTGTGGCGAGTGTATTTGCTGGGATCCAAGTTCGTGGTGATCACGGATAACGTAGCTAACACTTTCTTCAAGACCCAGAAGAAACTATCCCCGAGACAAGCGAGATGGCAAGAGTTTCTGGCGGAGTACGACTTCGAGTGGTTGCACCAGCCGGGAAAGACGAATCAGGTGGCAGATGCCCTGAGTCGAAAGAACATGGAGGTGGTGGCAGCTATATCAGAAATTCAGACTGAGATAATGGGGCAAGTCCGGGAGTTAGCAAGAGACGACCCAGAGTACAAGAAGCTGGTCGACAGGATCAGTGAGGGGCTGATTCGAAAATATTGGACTGAAGATGGAGTGGTTTACGCCAGTGGGGGTCGGCTTTATATCCCTACGGGTAGACTACGGCGAAAGCTAATGGAGGAGTCCCACGACACCCAGTGGGCAGGACATCCTGGGAGAGACAGGATGTACGCTCTAATGACCAGGGCGTATTATTGGCCGGGAATGAAGGCTGATATCGAAGCTTTCGTCAGGTCTTGCTTAGTTTGCCAGCAAGACAAGGTGGAGAGACGACTAGAGGCAGGCTTGCTGCAGCCTCTACCTACACCAACGAGGCCGTGGAGTTCGGTTTCGATGGACTTTGTGTCCGGATTTCCCAAGGTAAGGGGGATGTCGTCGGTGATGGTGGTTGTAGATCGATTCTCAAAGTATGCCGTAGTTACAGCAGCTCCACAGAAATGCTCAGCCGAGAAGACTGCTGAACTGTTCTTTAGGAACGTGGTCAAGTACTTTGGAGTACCGGCAGACATAGTGAGTGATCGAGACGCCAGGTTCACAGGGAGATTCTGGACGTGCTTGTTTGGTTTACTAGGGAGTAAGCTGAACTTCTCTACAGCTAATCATCCTCAGTCTGACGGGCAGACTGAGAGGACGAATGCTCTACTCGAGGAGTATTTGAGGCATTTCGTCACAGCCAGCCAGGGGAACTGGTTGGATCTTCTTGATGCGGCGCAGTTTTGTTATAATCTGCATCGTTCCTCAGCAACGGGACTGAGTCCTTTCGAGGTTGCTACAGGCTACCAGCCTCTTACACCACTGGAGGTAGCTTTGCAAGGGCGCGGAGCGAAGTGTCCAGCAGCATACAGGTTTGCCCGAGACAGGCAGGAGCTGTATGAGGATGCGGTGGATTCACTAGCCAAAGCAACACGCAGAATGAAGAGATATGCCGACTTGAGGAGAAGGCCGGTATCATTCAGCGTAGGGGACAAAGTAATGCTGAGACTCACACCACAGATCTGGAAGAAGATCAGACGTACCGAGGTGCACAGGGGATTAGTGCAGCGGTATGACGGTCCTTTTGAGGTGGAGAAGGTGATCGGGAGCGTGGCCTACAAGTTGAAGCTTCCGGAGAGGTATCAACTTCACCCAGTATTTCATGTCAGCTTTCTCAAGCCATTCCATGAGGATGTGGTCGATCCGAGGAGAGCTCGTCCGAGGAGAGCTCCACCTACTGTCCGGCGGCAATATGTGAAGGAGGTGGGGAAGATTTTGGCGCATAGGCAAGGTGCACCAAACACCGGGATTGAGTATCTTATCAAGTGGAAGGGCGAACCGAGGAGTGAAGCAAGTTGGGAGCGAGCAAGGGACTTGTGGCAGTTTGAGAGAAGAATCAAGAAGTACCAGGGAGGACTTAACCCTCCGATGAGGACATCGGATCTCATTGGTGGGGGTGAGCTGTTACAGCCTTAGTCCGAGGACGTGCCGGGTGCGCGGGATTGGGCAGTTGTTCCCATGCATGCCGGGTCCGACACGAGTAGCACGGGGCTATTCGAGTGGTGAAACAACTGGTTGAGGCTAACACGGTGTTGCAGTTGCAGGTAACGAAGTGCCGAGCATGAGTCAGGTCGGAGACCAAATAAACCTCAAGATGATCGAGACAAGTGCTGGTGACCGAGCACTTGGGCGTCGATCATGATCGAGCATTGGTGCCGAGAACCGAGCGCGAGGACTCGAGGTTGATCGCTGCGTGCGGATCACGGAGTGCCGGGTGTGCGCTGGTTCGATGCTGGGGTGCGATCACTAGCGTGCCGGGTGAACGAGGATGTTCGAGCGCTGCCGAGACATCGGTGCAGCGTGCTCGAGCATTGGCGCGAGCAAGGCGTTAGCGTGATCGAGCGCTGCCGAGACATCGGTGCAGCGTGCGCGAGCAGTGTGCGCTAGCGAGGAGTTGGCGTGAGCGAGCGTGATCGAGCGCTGCCGAGACATCGGTGCAGCGTGCTCGAGCATTGGGCGCTAGCGGGGTTGATGATCGAGCCATGACCGAGCGTGATCGAGAGTTGGCTAACGAGCACGCACGAGCCGTGAGCGAGCACATGATCGGTAGCGAGGGTCTGGCTGCACCAGCATGATCGATGAATGGAAGTTGATCGGTACTGGAGGCTTATCGGTAGCAGGGGTTATCGGTGGTGCGTCTGGGACGTGCACGAGGTTGCTGGTTGGTCGAGCCGAAGACTTGGGTCGAGCCAGGGGGTTGGACGTGTGGTGGTTGTAACTAACTACCAGCGCTGGACTTTGTTTGCCGATAGAGATAGAGATGGATCTTGATCGGAATCTTGGAGATAAGATTGCAACTGAATTGGAGATAAGCACGCCCAGGGCTGGATTGAATTGAGACGTCAAGGGAGTCCAGGTTCGTGGGAGATCTTGGAGATAATCTTTTGGGAAAAGATTATGCTCAGATTGTAGTTTATCTTGGAAGAGTTGCAACAACGTGGAGACTCCTATATAAGGAGGAAGCCAACGTGAGGGAAAAAAAGGAAGAACTGCTGAGAAGGGTCTTGGTGGAGCGTCGTGGTCTTTCTTGTGGAGAAGAAAGAAACCTCATCAAGCAAAGTCGTGGAGTGCTGCAGATCAATTCCGGGAGTTGATTCTTCACGAGTTCGACGGCATAGGGTTGCTGGTCGTGGTGCTGTGATTGGAGGTACGACGTGGTTCTTCTCATAACCTAGTTTGCATTACTTGGTTGAGGGTTTTGCATGTAAACGAGTAGGTCGTGGGTGGCTGCTCGGGGTTGTGATTTGTGAGGACGAATGTGAGTGTGGGTGCTCTAGTTCTCGCTACTCTTCAGGGGAAGAGTTGAACACCGTGGGGTTTGCATGTCCATGGTGTAAGCGATCATAGGGGTGATTGCTGTATCCTTGTTTTGTGTTTAATTCAAGGTTGGAACAGGGGTTCCGTAATTGTGGTGTTGGCGTCTGATTTTGGGTACTAGCGGCGTTCTTTGATTCCGGGAACTTGCTGCGATACCGATCAGGGGATTGGTGTCAAGGATCGATATTGGGTGATCGATCAGAGTCGCTTCATACTACTTGCTTGGTTTGCTATTGTGGATGTTTTGAGAATTGTCTATCGGTACCGAACGATATCGTGCACTGGGCAATTTGGGTGCTGGTATTTGTGTTCGGCGTGCGTCGTGATTTGCAGG
>JAURVB010000542.1:0-11735 GCA_033002965.1 Piper betle | reverse complement strand
GATGACAATGTAAGAACGCATATTTGTTATATTTTATTAGATTTCATATCAAATCATCGAGTAAATAGGACTAAATAGCAGAAACGTAGCTGAAGCCATAAGAAAAACTAGAGTCTTGACCACCTTAGGTATTGGTCTTTTGAATTCTAAGAAGAGTTTTTCAAAACCTGAATTCTGGAACGAAAATTGCTTATTGATTCACGGACCATTAACCTCTTTATCTATAGCTTGTAGTTTTATAAATTCATTTTCACCCATCACGAAAAGAGACATATGAAAAGGTATATACACATTGAATTCCACACCTTAATTTATGGCCCATAACCTTTCACTTTAGTAGATCAATTTAATTTAGGCCAACCTTATATAATAACATATGACACAATTCCTCATTCATGTATATATTTATGTCCAACATCCATCAATATTCACTAGTTTGGACTTCTATTCACCGATATTAACATAAGAGCGCATATAAATAATTTGACTTTCGTTCACTGATTGATTCTCTGGTAATGAATCATATTTGGGAAATGGAACAATTAGAAGCTGCTCTACCATATATCGGCAAACCAGCTCTAAAGATTTAAACTCATTAAATTGAAATAACAACCACAGGTCCTATTAAGTGCTGGTTGTTGGTATTTAGTGGCCTCTTCCATTCTCGAAACGCCGAAAGGTTGTTTCGGTCTATTTCTTAGTTCGAGCCTTCCAGATTAATCGATTTAGACGTGACTCGACCTCTATTGTAATAGTAATGATTCCGTTCTTAGGTAAACCAGATTCAGGATGTTACACTAATTAAAGAATTTAAAGATCTAGTAGTATAATTACAATTATTTGTTTTGAAGGCACCACAATTAGTGGATATAATATTACCCATATTTTTAATATGATTTTGTACTTCTCGGGTATAAATATTATTAATTAAGTAATATTTTACTTTATTTTTTAGTTAATTAATATTTTATTATATATGCTTAACTTTGATGTTTTAATGCAGAAAAAGATGAATAAATTAAGCTTTGGATTTGATTGGTCATGACACTTGGTGCCACCCAATGGCTACAATGTCATGGTGTTCAATGGAGTCGAACAGTTGGAAACTGTAAAGGGACATTATAATTAATTAGATTACGTCGATTTGTGAACACCCTCTTCGAATTCTTGTATCTCCACTTCTATATAAAGGGGTGGTCATTTGTTGTTGATCATATCTCATCTCTTGACTTCAGATTGTAGTAGAAGTAGTAGTTTTAGTTTTTGTAATTTCTTTCTCTTTCGTAATAAAAGTTAGTTTCTTTTTTATATTATTTTCTATTTTTATTATGGAGTAGTTTTATATTTCGTTCTAGAGAAGAATGGAACTTAACATGATTTAATTGAATTTATTTCAAGCTCTTACTCTTTTATTCAATCAAATTGTTTGAATTATCATATTCTTAATGCTAAGAATAGATTGATCACCTAATTCTTAGATCACGAGGTTTAATTAGATTTCGGGAGAAATTAATTAGATTAGTCATTGATAATTCATCATACGACGAGTCTTTTGACTTGTTTGTCGTTGTGGTCGGAAGATACACAACACCGTATGCGGTTGTAAGGCAATTCTTAATGCGTTATTTTGTTGATTAATCAATTATCACCGGGAGGTAGAAATTGAGGCAAAATAATAGAAGCATGAAGGAGCGGGAGCCACCATGTCGTATAATTATCCTAGATCGACAATCCGAGGGAATAAAAGATAAAAGTAAGATATGATGAAGATTAAAATCATGTTAAGGGAAATTCGACTCTAGAACGAGTTTTATAATTTTAACTTCGCTTTTTATTTAAGTTATTCCGTTAAGTTAATTATTTCCGTTTTTTTCTTAATTTTATTTTCTTTAATTAATTATAGAAAATTCATCTCACTGTAGGACGATACTCGATTTATCATTATATTACTTGTTTCGACCGTGTATACTTGCATGCTATTAAAATTATTCGAACAATATATGGAGTAATAATCCATGTAATGCAGAAATGGTAATAATACATGTAATGGTGATTAGTAGTTCAAAATCATCTATAACACTGCCCTCTTGCATGTTGTTTCCGCAACTGTTTGTTTGTAACCTTTTTGCTTTTAATAACCAGAGCTATCATTCTAATGAAAGATGAACTATTTTATATTGATTGGTCATGGGAACGCGATCAAAGAGATTAGCAGCTAAATTTGTATGTCAGAAGAAAATTTTTGGCTTTTTCCAATGGCGAAGTCGATGGGATGGAAACGCCGAAAGTCTCTACTCTAGGTCATCGACCTTGAGAACATAAATGCATATTTCCCGGCTTTTGCTATCAAGCAAGTTGCGGTAACCCCTACCCTTAACCGTCCACACCATGCGATTGATAATATAAATGCCGGACGTTGTCATTTCCTCACCGACTTCCTACCATTCAGTATTTTATGTCGACTCTACTTAGAAACCAATTAGCTGGCACAGTATAGCTGCCCCTCCAAGAAGATAAATTATTTGATTTTTTTTTCGGGAAAGCCTCATTTTAGGAATCGTGTAACAGTAACTATTTAGTTCTGTTAAAAAGCAGTATTTTATTATGTATTTATTATACGTTATAAGTGCATGCGTACAAATAACATTAAAATTACAAGAAATTTCAGATAAGAGAATACGTTACTAGTGAGCACAAAACTGTATAGTAATGTATCATGTTAATTTAATTCCAAATAGATAGGATGCTTGTTTTGCTTTAAAAGAAAAGAAAAAATTTTCCCTTGTTTTGCTCTAAAGAGATTCCTTGCACTCTTAGATTCTTAACAAGTAAAACTCTGTAGAAATGAATACTCCTACAAGTAGAAAGGTACCGTCTTCGATTGAAGAGTTGTTCTTAAGAGATGTATCAAAGTATATAAAGGTGCACTCTTCAAATTGCGTTTGTTCAGCAGGGTTTTATATGTAGGAAGTGCATCAATATATGCATGCGTGGACTTTTACATTCATGATTAATTACCAAGTTTGCGTATATAAACCAGAGTGGCATAAAACAACGCGGTATGAACTACTGTAAGTCTGAAAGAAGATGAGTAAAAGAATGTTCACAAAATATGGCTTTCTGAAGGCAACAAAATTGGATCTGTTTTACCAGCAAATACTCCAACATTGGTTTGCTTTGCGTATGGAGTGACAATATATGTAATGGTGATCAGTAGTTGAAAATTATCTATAACACTGTCCTCATGTTGTTTACACAATTGTTCGTTTCTGACCTCACAGAGATTTTGAAGAAATAATTTTAAGTTGCTCTACAGTGGATAATAAAGATCCATATCTCTGGACCAAACATAATAGCGCGATAATTTTTGTAATGGACCACCTATCCGGCTTCTTCGGGCCCATTTGCAAGTAATATTATGGAGGTAACTTATATAGACAAACAATAATCATTTGAGCTAGAAGCTTGAGTTTATAAGCTTGGCAACGACCCAAAAAACTGGGTATGGATAGCTTGTACAAGAATAAAACTTGTCAATATATCCTAGCAAGTGATATAAAGAAGTGTGTGGATTAATTTGCATAGGATGAATGTAGGAGTTATGAATTATAGTCCTGGAGTTTCATTTGGGGGACTTTGGCTAAAGTTAACGCCAATAGTTTTGAGATTAATTATGAGCATTGATTAAGCCAAGCCCAATTATTGGAAAATTTTTTAGAGACGCCAAAATGGACACCCCACTAAGATGAGGCCACTTACTCCAAAATCAAAGGCTGTAGGAAGGAATAGGTGATAAGGTGTCCCAATCCTGGTAAGGCGTATATTTTTGAGTCTCTAAAAATTCTCAAATTACTGTGGTCAAGTTCAGGTTCAGGTAAATGTGGTCAATGCTGCTGGAAAAGTAGTTAGAAGTTAATGCCTAGGCCTGTTGAAAATACATAAATACAAGGCTATTGATGTATGGATGGAGACGAGGGAGTATAAATAGTACTCCAGCCCTCTAAACCTCTTCTCCATTCATATCTTTCTTTCTCCTTCCTCGCCTACTAACGCCAAAGTTTCTTGTTGGCGCATTCATTCTGCAACTTCCTTCTTGAGGTATTCTCAGCTTGTGCTCTCCTCATAGATTAGGATGTTTGTATAGAGAATTAGTGTTCGTTATATAGAGGTCAATATACTTAATTCTTAAATTGCTCTAAGATTGATGGAGCCAAATCAACGAATATGATGGACCTGCTTGGGTTCGAGACTGAACTCCAGTTCATTGCAGTGCAGATGAGAACATGTCAGTAATTTCAAAATAGGTATTTTTTTATTTAAACCTGATCTCTATTTTGTAAGTAGTTTAATTTTATATATTGTTATTTCATACAATTGCTAGTTGATAATTATTTTCTCAATTAAAATAAATTGTAAAATGATAAAATGCATGTGAATTTTCCTATCATCCATGTCTAATTTCTTACATGAAGGTTTTTTTTTATTTTTGCTGTTGACAAGTTTTAATTAACCTTTCTTACTTGCAGTTGACTTGGACCCTCTAATTTTTTATGACGCTCCAAATACTATTACTTACATTATTTAAATAATAATAATAATAATACTATTATTATTATTATCATTTGTAAATTCCAAACCCTTTTCACAAATAGTTCATAATCTTGTCTTGATTTAATTTTAATATAATGTAACCATACTTAGTTACAATGTGAAACTTATGGTGCCCGTTGGCTTGGGTATCACAAAACCTATCCTAATCAAACCTTAATGTTTTGCGGTATTTTTAGGAAACTAAGCATTTGCCCAGTAATACTTTGTTTGGTTTTGTTTTGGGTATTGGGTATGTAGTGTGTATATATATATGAAATTGTATGTAGTATAGTTTGGGATTATATTAAAATTAGCATGTTTTCTGAATTTGATTATTTTTATATTAATTTAATTAGTATATTTTCTTAGATAATTATTGTAATTTAATTCTAGGATATTATTATCTAAATTTAATTTTTAGAGCGTAACCGTGTTTTAAATGCCAGCTTTAGGATTGTCAAACATAAATGATATGATTGGAATTTGGATCATAGTGAAAGTTTAAAAATATAAATAGCCAGATGTAGTAGAAAGGACAATAGCTAGGGAGGTTTGGTTTAGGAAATACCCACCAAACTCCACCGAGTGATATCACACACCAAATACGTATTAAGCTAACATATACCATCTTTTCAAAATACATGAAGAAAAAATTTTAGTGCGAGAGATCACCGGCGGCATTTGGACATTGTTTACCTCCTCGCCCAAAGGATGACGGCTACGCTATCGGATCTTGTCACATTCAGCGATGTTTGCAGGTCATGGAGATCCCTAGTGGTTGAAAACCAATGGCTGGGTTATGCCCAGCAGTTGGAGCCGCTTATTGGCATTTCCTCCCTCCACCTTCCCAAGCTCATGGTTCCTGAGGAGGAGAACCAGAGTTGTGTCCCCGACTTGGAGAACTTGCGCTACTCTGAGGAGGATACGGAACAAAATTCTCACATAACTCCGACTCGAGGGACTTCTATGACAGGGGCAAGGGCGGCCAAACTTTCCAACTTCTCTAGCCGGAGGCCCGCCACCACTTCTGCTTCGCGGCGTCGAATAATGGTTGGTTGGCATGGCGAGTTTGGACATGGAGATTTTGTACCTGCTTAACCCCATTCCCCGGGACCAACCTTGTTGCCCTCGGTGTGCTCGACGGATGACTACAAACTCGCTTACATTAGGAGGGCAATAGTCATAGGAAATCCATCCAAAACAGGCGATTGTTATGTAGCGGCAATCTTCTTCATCTGGCTCATCGTTGTCAAACCCGACCGTGACAATGCTTGGACCATGGTAGCGACTCCGCGTTTGCTCGAAAACATTGCAGACCACCAAGGTCTCCTGTACTGTATTAGCCACGATTTCGACCACGTTCAGGTTTGGAGCATTGAGCCGGTGCAAATGATTATGAAATCATCGTTGGAAATGCCGGTTTCATACGATTTAAGTACCTTGTGTTATCACTCCTATGTTTTTCAAGTTAATGGTTGTTGTTAAAAACTATAATTATACACAAATATTAAAAAATATTCAAATTTTAATAACTAAATATAATTTATTTTTAAGAATTTTAATTCGATTAGAATCATACTCTAAATATTTTAATAATAAATAACAATATGTAAATACACATACAACTGGAAAATTTTAAATTAAATATATATTGTGAGGTAACAAAATTTAATTTGGTAGTATATTTATAAATATATATTAATATTTTAGGTAAAATTATAGTCCAATATTTTTCTAATAATAATATAATTTCAAATTAAATAACTATTAAGGGACCCACAAAATTATCGTGGGACTAAAATTAATCACAACGGAAAAAAAATTGAAAGGTGGGGTGCTGGGTTGGGTACTTGTGAAACCCGACCTGACCAAACCTAAATATACCGGTACATTTGAAGATGGGACGGTGGCACACAACATGATTTTTTTCTCACAAAGTTCAGAGTAAAGTACGCCTAAGCAACAAACTGCATACGGCTAAACTCTGTACTTGTACTCTCTTACTTTGCTTCTTAAGGGGGGAATCCTTATATTACAATACCATATACCCAAGCTAATTATAATAACAACAACAATCATCATCCACTCAAGCTTACCGATCGAATTATAGCAGGCGGCAAAAAAAATTCAATTTTTATAACAAAAATTGACGAGGAAGGAGGGAAGATATCAACGACGGGGGGGCATTGGTGGAGCAGCGTGCCCGAGCTCGGTGTGTTGTAAATAAATAAAAAGAGAAATCAATTGGGTAAATTGGGATTAGTTTGACTAAATTAGTAAATATAGAATCTTTGCCACCTGTTTAGGGAGTTATCAACTTGTTAAGGGGACTTGAGGAGTTTCGCTGCAGTCTAAGCGTTGTTGCTGCCGCCACATGAGATCAACCGATAGTCATTTTCTCGCCGTCAGAAAGGACGATGCCATCATTGTCCTGCGATCCCATCATCCTCGGCATCGAACAGGGGTCAACTTCCCAAACGCTAGGAATTTTAGGTACCTGGCCTTTATAGGCTTTATATTTTGTTATTTTTATAGAATTTTTAAGGTACGACATCGTTGGTATCAATTTTTGTTATAAAAATTGGATTTTTTTGTCACCTGCTATAATTCGATCGGTAAGCTCCAATGGCTAATGATTGTTGTTGTTGTTGTTATAATTAGCATGGGTAGGGTGGGCAACAGTTGGACGGACATCGAACAAGTTATCGTCCGTATCCATCAAAAATTTCATCGGATAAAATTTATCCGATCGAGATATTATCCGACTCGTCCGTCGGGCCCAAGCGATGCCTGCAGACAGTCAGGTCCGAAATCACAATGTTATTCCAGAAACCCTAGCGAGAGTAATGTTCACAGAAAAACCAACTCCGCGGCAGCTGCCCTAGCACACATGAGAAGTTTATCTTTTTCATTTTTTAGTATTTGTAAAACAAACTTTCAATCTGTATCCCTCCTAATGAACAAGCATTGAATCAAATAGGATTTCAATATCAGTAAGGTTCCACCCTAATACAATAATAATAGACAAAAAGAAAAACCTAAAAACCTTCTATTGGAAAAATAAAACAATGGATTAAACATAATCTTTGGTATCCATACTCTTCCACTTCTACTTTGATCACTCCAACAATCAACATACACCCACATAATAAATATTTAAAAAAAAGAAACAATATTTTGAACAAATGAGGAGGCGTAGACCAACCAGACCTGAACGCAAGAACGCCTAAACACCCGATAGAAGGCCGGGTCCAAGGGATGTTTTTGGTCGAGGTAATCGAAGAGCCATCATGAATGGTGGGAAGGCAGGAACCTGGGAAAGTGGATGACGTCATGTTCCCGTTGGTGTGAGGGTTGGGGGCTGGCGACAGGGAGAAGGTCAAGCTCTTGGCGGCCATGGAAGCTTTGAATCTGAGAAGACTTGGATTTCATTTGGAGGGGGAGATGACGGCAGGCAACGTTTTCCGTTTCAGGCTCGTCACAGCTAAGGACTAAGCATGTGTTGTGTGCATGAGTCTGAGTCCACATTCGAATCGAATTAAAAATTAAAATTTTGTTAATAAAAATTTGATCAATTATTAATATAATTATTTATCTTAAGCATCAAGTCAAACTTATTAGTATTAAAGTCACCCAATTGGTCCACCAAGAATTTTATTTCTTAACTACCAATGGCTCATCAATCGCAGAGTAATTAATTAATATTATTAGTACGTATTAATGGCTACTGTAACACCCCGTTTCGGCTCACCCGTGAACCGACCTGGAAATGTTACCGGCGACCGAACCGTTTGCTAATCTACTGGGTTCGGTTAAGCTGACCTGGATCTGCTCTCGGCGTCTCAAGATGGAGATGCATCGAATGGGAACAATTGGGTTTTAACGGAGTCCTACATGCATGACATGACATACGAGGAAAGACAAAACAAAACAATAAATGAGAAACCAAAAGAAAATAAACACTATTACGGAAAAACGGACAGAGTTTCCCCTAAAAGTGCAATAAGGGCTAACCTGTCCACAACAAAGGTATATAAATTTTTTATCAAAATACGACAAAACATAACAATCTACCAAGACATTCAATCATTATCTCATTTGTTTCACTTGAGCCGAGTGTGAACTCCAAGGCTCCTTACTCATTCACATTTATCCGTTCATTTCATAACCGGCAATTCACCAAGACAAAAACATTGTAATATTCATTCACATAGCATTAACACAACCATCATTATACATTACACGCGGCAGGTACATGTGTGCGCGGTTCCGTGCTGCTCCTCCGCAGTCCCGACAGCTTTCATCGCTTGCATTCCTCACCTACATATATATAGAAAAACCGTCAGTAACGAGTGTTACCGGCCGAAAAAACTAA
This sequence comes from Piper betle, assembly GCA_033002965.1. Classification (NCBI taxonomy): domain Eukaryota; kingdom Viridiplantae; phylum Streptophyta; class Magnoliopsida; order Piperales; family Piperaceae; genus Piper; species Piper betle. The sequence continues at coordinate 2,770 of JAURVB010000542.1, read as the reverse complement.
TATCAATCTGACAGAGCAAACTTCCTATTGAATCAAACCTATCTCCTCAAGAACTCTCATCAGGGCACATACGGGAGCCGTCGCCGTCGTCGGGTCGACAGTGTCCCCCTTTCTTTCTCATTCTCATACCTTGGCCATTTCTCTATCGCTTCTCGCATCAAATCTCATTCCTTACCGCCCTCTGCACCTTCCATATTACTCTTGGCCTTGAGCACAAAGGCCGAGCACTCTCAGGCAGTCGCCTTCAGTACCCTTTGAACTACAAGTCTAGACATGCGCTGCATTGCAGTACTCGTAAACCTCCACACTTCTCCGGGTTTGAGGAACTCAAAGGTGGAGTTGTCCGGATCCTTCGGGAACGAAGTGGGTTCTCCCCAGCTCCAGAGCCCGCTCTTCTGAGCACACGCCCTATCTGAAGACGTGGCCGCAAGTAACCCTCATCCCATCTCTCACTGAAAATGCGAAAACTATACATGTATAGGCCTGGGTTGGGATTTATACAATAGGCCCGAAGGCAACTTGAGCTGGATCTGAAGTTCAAAAACAAACTCGAGGGATCTCATCCTCGAGGGTTATTAATCCGAAAAAAGAACCATTGGCTAAATGGTCCGAGTTAAGTGGGATCCGATAAAACGCCACTTAACTCGTCCTGCACATGATAAATCAAATACACAACAGAATAGCGTAAAACAGAGAACGAGTCCTAAACGGACCTGGTAGAAGCTCCAAACGGGTCCACGTGCCTAGGTGGCGAGCTCCTACACCGTACCTACACAATCAAGCTAAAAACTAACGCCCGCATGATGAATCACACATCCTATAGCATGCACACACAATCAACACAATCACGCATCAATCAACACACATCAACCTATATCAATTCTAGCAAGTCTACTTAGGCTAGTTTGCATTAGATCATGATCATTACCTAATTACCCTAATTAGTTTCTTAGCCTCCATTTTTAACACCACTCAATCAAACAAATTTCATATTTTATCCTTAATCAAATCTACATTTACATATATTATTATAACACACAATTCACCAATCCTAGCATGCAATTCTAATAATCAATACTTTCAAATAATTACGTTAAAATGAATTATATCTCGCGTCGTCGAAAATTGGCGACGGCTAGGGTTTCCGTTTCGTGGCTCAAAACTTGAATTCGGCACCTAGCGGCGTCCGAAGTCCGATCAGATTGGACTGGGTGCGTTCGGCGGATGATCCGGCGAATTTCCCAAGAATCCAAATTTTTTCCGGCGGTTCCGGCAGTTTTCGGCGAGTGTCGGTGGTTTTCCGGCAGATTCTGATGGTTTTCCGGCGATGATTTGAGACGGGGCAATTAGGGGGTCTATCGTGGGGCGATTTCGGTGTCGTGGTGGCGAGACGGTGGCTGGGGTTGGTCGGGGTAGCACGGTGACGGCACGGCGGGGCGGGGCGGCGTTGATCGGCGGCGGCGGCGGCAGCACACAATGACGGCGGCTAGGGTTTAGGGTGAGGAAGGTGTCGGGGAAGATGAAAGGGGCGTGCGATGGCATTTTTGTAAATTATACTTGACTCAACTCCGACTTGAGTCAATAATAATAACTATCTCCTAATAAATCCTAAAAAAAATCCAAAAAATTGGGAAAAATCCTGTAAAATCAAACGAACACAGCAACATCCAAATGATATGTTCTATAACTAATAACCAACCCGAATATAATCCAAGCGTCCTGATGCGTTATTCGGCCTAAAACTATTCTACGATCAAATAAAAATAACAACAATACTGCATACCTCCATATACTTGATAACCCATTTTTCATCATCTTTCAGGCGTTATCATCGTATACTTGAGCATACATGACCCTCATCGCTCATAACTCACAGCTGGTCTTAACTTAGCTCGCGGTCCATGAAGCTGACTCGACTCGAACCGACGGTTGAACCAACTGGTTTACTTCCGTAAAACTCTGACTCGAGTCACGGGTTTTACAGCTACTATTTAATCAAACCTTAGTCAGGGAAGTAAGTCATTCCATACTTTAATGATAGTAGCATTTTCTTGGATACATACATATGCAATGAAAATATATGAGACAACACTTCTAAAATAGAGTTCTTCGAGTTTAAATATATACTTATAGCAATTATCTCATAGGCAGCAAAAAAAAACCTATTCCTAAAAAACATAAAATGCTCACCCACCCAAAAAAATTATGCTACAACTCAAATGCTCACAACCAATAATATGGTTCTCCCCACCATTCACACAACTGACCCAATATTCAATGCGACAACTTCAAAGTTTCATCACTCATGGTGAAATTCCAACAGCTCATATATTAAAAAACTTCTCATGGGGAGGAAAAGGACTCGATGGAGGCATTGCCATCGCCCTCGCAACAAGGGTCTTCTCGAGCAACTGGCCAGGTTGGGCCATTTGGGATTTGGGAAGGGTCAAATTCGCCGATGAAGTGGGTGGTGGTAGGATTGGGAGAAAAAATGTGTAGTCGAGGTGTGGGGCTCATTAGGCTCAAATTAGAGCTACAAATTTTGAAGAAACAAAAATTTTTATTATTAATATAAATTATAAATAATTTTAAAAATAGTAAATTAACATGACAAACCATAATTCAGTGATTTGTATTAAATTTTAAAAAATTACGTAAAAAATATTATTAATTTATAACTTTTGTAGCTTCATTTTTAAAAAGAAATATACATAATTTATTTTTAATCGGTCGACCATCATCGGTGCAACCCCTAAAATTATGATAATGG